>CM062295.1:96823975-97052520 GCA_031216915.1 Pictodentalium vernedei | reverse complement strand
CAATAATTTTGCGAAATAACGCAATAATTTTGCGAAATAACGCAATAACTTTTGCGAAATAACGCAATACTTTTGCGAAATAACGCAAAGTTATTGCGAAATATCGCAATACTTTTGCGAAATAACGCAATAATGTTTGCGTTATTTCGCAAAAGTATTGCATTATTTCGCAAAAGTATTGCGTTATTTCGCAATAACTTTGCGTTATTTCGCAAAAGTATTGCGTTATTTCGCAAAAGTATTGCGTTATTTCGCAATAACTTTGCGTTATTTCGCAATAACTTTGCGTTATTTCGCAAAAGTATTGCGTTATTTCGCAAAAGTTATTGCGTTATTTCGCAAAAGTATTGCGTTATTTCGCAAAAGTATTGCGTTATTTCGCAAAAGTATTGCGTTATTTCGCAATAACTTTGCGTTAATTCGCAATAACTTTTGCGTTATTTCGCAAAAGTTATTGCGTTATTTCGCAAAAGTTATTGCGTTATTTCGCAATAACTTTGCGTTATTTCGCAATAACTTTGCGTTATTTCGCAAAAAAGTATTCCAGACACTGATCTTGCAAGTAAGTCAGTGAATTTCAACCAGTCGTGTTATACCGTAATATACAACGGCTATAGATTAAACATCATGGTACCCAAAGTAAAAGCATGATGAACCGAAGATTTATTATACTAAACTATGGTGTACCATAGCACTGAATCATGTTATTGCGTGATAGAAAACGACGGTGTGCCACGGTCATCAACGGTATCATGGCGTATCGTAATATGTCACTTTACGTTCCAGATATACCATGGTAAAGTTTGTTACACCATGGAACTATGACATGGTCTGTATTGTGCCCAATCGTGTAGTGCAATGATGCCATATATATATATACAAAGTCGTGCCCTCACCCCACCCCACCTCCAAAGCTGAACCCTCGGATAGTACACCCCCCCCCCCACCCTTTATCCGCACAGTACCCTTCTCCCGAGAGAATATCCCCAAGTATATTATCCAGTATATTATCCACCGAAAATTGCACTGAAAATTTCAAACCGAAATAGCCTCTCCAACTCCCCCCCCCCCCCGCCCGAAAGAATACCCGACTGAGAATACCTACCCGGAGTCTTGTCACCCAGAATGTATATGTGTGCATCTAAGGTTTTTAAGCCAGATTCTGGAACTCGTGCTGGCCTCTTCTTATACCCACTTGTCGTACATATTGTAATGATTTATTAAGCCTTTGCACTCTGATGTCAAAATAATTATATTTCAAGCAACAAATTTTTCCCATAATGCAAGTATAACTTTAACCAATTCAATCTTGTTTGACAGCGCTCAATGAGCTCTGTCAAACAAAATTGAACTGATTAAATATCAAGTTGCATTGTGGGGAAAAGTTGCAGCTTGAAATTTTGATATTTCAACATCAGTGTGCAGAGGGTTAAAGCAAGAGAGAGACAGAGACGGAGACAGAGAGACAGAGAAAACACCTGAAACTTGTGTGTGTGGAGATTTTTCATTGTTCTCGCCATGTCTTCGAGGATATAACAATGGATTAGGGACCCCTCCCTCCCCCACCCGCCCCAATAATACCAAACGATGATATTGTACGGTACTATACCGCAGTGTAGCACAGTAATCCATGATATGTGGTCGTGGTTAGCCAATGTGCAGAAATATGTGACCTTAAACACCAATAAATTAATAAAAAAAATGAATAATCCATTCTCCGTCCGAAGTAAGTGGCGGAATAAACGAACTTCAACCAAGTCCAGTCGAAGAACCAGACTATGGATTTGGTTCTACGACGATTGCGTGTTTTTTCGCGATTTTATATGTTCACAGCAACTGACTCGTCAACGTTGTGCAGACAAGGAGAGAGAGGGGGGGGGGGGGGGGCAGAGAGACAGAAAGACAGACAGACGGAGAAACAGAGAGTGAGCCTCAAACTTGTGTGTGTGACAGAGCGGGGGGGGGGGGGGGGGGGGGGTGTCGTCCCATGTTGTGAGTACCAAGATAATAGTGCCTGTATCTCCACAAGAGTTTTCTTTGATCTCGCCATGTCCTTGAGAATAAAACAATGGATTATACTATATCGCGGTGTACCACCGTATTCCATGATATGTGGTCATGATTAGCCATTGTGGAGAAATGTGACTTTAAATAACAATAAATAAATAAATAAATAAATAAATAAATAAATAAATAAATAAATAAATAAATAAATAAATAAATAAATAATATCATGGCGTACCATATTATACCCTGGTACGTCCAAGGTACCATGGTAAATTTGTTATGCTATGGTACTGTGACATAATCTATATGGTGGTCAACCATTTCGAATCAACCCCAAAACACTCGTTCTCGTCACACGGTCATAACAAGAGTACCAGAGAATTTTCGTAAAATCGACACATAAAGAAGACCTGCAACCTGGGACGTGTTAACGTGCAGACGGACAAACGGACCGTCGACGGGCCATGACAAAATTCTGCTTGACTTTCAAATTGAGATAAACTTTATAAGTAATATAGCACGTATGAATCGTCTCTTATTACCCGGACTTTGACCGGTGCAGCTAGTGATAAATTCCATAGGAACCAGACTTTTTATAGCACGTATGAATCGTCCCTTATTACCTGGACTTTTTCCGGTGCAGCTAGTGTCAAATTCCCATAGGAACCGGACCTTTACCGGTGCAGCTTTTTCCAGTGCAAACCGCGGCTCCTCACAGCTAGATCAGGCAAATGGGGTAGCTACTTCATGTATAGCTGTATAGTATGCTATGGTATGTATAGTGATATACGTACGCATGGGGCAATGGGTATATAGTATGGGTATGTGCTAAAAAAATGATGGTGAAGGGTGAGATTTCTCTTGAAAGCTTTCCCCGCGAAACAGTTGACGTTGCTATTTATGTCGTGGCGTCATGATGCGCACGCGACGTCAAAGAGACGTTGACCACAGTTTTTGTCCACTGTGCATTCCGACATAACGTTATTTGGATCAGGGGATGTCGGGATTCTTGTATGACGAGGAGGGGAGGGGTGGTGATATGTTAGTGGCGGTATATATATCCATGCTGGTATACTGTTAGCCCTTGGGCCTTCATAATATCCTATGGCTGGCAAGGTAGTATAGAATGCCCGGCCAGGCAGTGTTATACTTAGTTGTTTAGATTGGCAGTATAGGATGAATGGTCTGTTGGTCTATTACGCCTTAGTCCTATTAACCTACCGAATCCTTTGTATTATCTTATGGATGGTATTGGTAGTTCGTAATACTAGGTCAGGCGGTATTTTAACCGTTTGCTTAGAACGGGAGCATAGGATTCACGGTATATATCCCTGCAGGTCCCCTGTTAGTTCTCGGTTTTATTAATCCACCGATTGCTTTGTATTATTATGACTGGTTTAGGTAGTAAATTAGGGCAGGTCAAGTGGTATTGTGGGATGGGGTGGGGTAATGCCTGGTAGTATAGAACGGCAGTATAGTATTGGCGATATATACCTCTGTGCCCCCCCCCCCCCCCCCCCCCCCCGAAAGCCTTTAGTACTATTAATCGACTTAAAGCTTTGTGTCATCCAATGACTGGTATAGGTAATATGTAATGCTGGGCCAAACGGTTTTGTGAGGGTGGGGGTGGAGGTAATGCATGGTCGCCTAATGTGGAAGTATAGGATGTACGCTTTGTACCCCTACAGATCCCATGTTAGCCATTAGTACTATTAATCCACCTAATGCTCGATGTCATCCTATGACTGGTATGGGTGGTATGCAGTGCTAGGTCTAACGGTATTACGGGTGGGGGTAATGCCTGGCATTTTAGAAAGGTGGTATAGAATGGGCAGTATATACACCTGTAAGCCCCTAGCTGGGTGGAGCCGTACTTTTGCACCGGCAAAAGTTGCACCGCTAAAAGTCCGATTCCTATGGGAATATAACACTAGCTGCACCGGCAAAAGTCCGGGTAATAAGGGATGATTCATACGTACTATAAAAAGTCCGGTTCCTATGGAATTTAACACTAGCTGCACCGGCAAATGTCCGGTAATAAGGGACGAGTCATAGGCATAAGGGGTATTGTGGGTAGGGGTAATGCCTGGTAGTTTAGAAAGGTAGTAAAGTCTGGGCGGTATATACACATCTAGGCCCCCTGTTAGTGCCTGGTACTATTAACTAACCGATTGGTTTGTTTTATTATATGACTGGTATCGGTAGTACGTCATGGTAGGTCAAGTGGTATTATGGGGTAGGGGTACCGCTTGGTAGTACGTAACGGCAGTATAGCATAGGCTGTATATACCATTGTTAGCCCTTGGTACTACTAATCCACCAGATGCTTCATATTATCAAGCGGTATTGTGGGGGTGGGTTTAATGCCTGGTAGTACAGAACGGTTGCAGAGAATGGTTGGTATATGCCCCTGTAGGTCACATCTTAACCATTAATGAATGGTATTAACCTACCAAATACTCTGTATCGTCGTATTATTGGTAAGGTGGTACGTAATGTCAGTAGTTCCAACCCATTCCAAGTACACTTGTTCTTGTTTCATTTATCCAGATCATCTAATCAGTTCACTTTACGGAAGCTGATGAGCCAATGATATTGCTTCATTTCTCCCAATTTATACATATCCATACAAAGTTGTCTCTCTAGTGTATAATAAAAGCTTATATCATTACTGAATCCATGAGTCTACCGAATAGTTTCTGATAATGCTCGAACGACTCGAATCCCATCGAGCAAATGAGCTATCTAGCAATTGCTCGTTCGAGTGACTCGCACATACGACTCATTTCGGTATTTGAGGATACCTATGGCCTGGTATTGTATTATTTGAGGGCACCCTTCGAGCATACCTTTTATAGGATACTTATGTGAGAATATTATTACCTGTTTGGTCCAGCCTTCTTGGCCACCCTAAGACATACCTATTCCAAATTCCCCTTATAATCAATCGAGCATTGCTCGAACGACTGGAAGCCCATCGAGCAAATGAGCTTTAGAGCAATTGCTCGATCGAGTGACTCCACATTCTTCTCGAACGACTCGAAGTCCATCGAGCAAATGTGCTATCAAGTAGTTGCTCGAACGAGTGACTCGCACATATTGCTCGTGGCCTCATACGACCAAAAAGGGATTTTATAGCCCCGACATTTCCCCCAAAATGATTCCTCAAGTGTGATTCTATAAGTGGCTTTCCAAGTTTCAAAACAACTTGCATACAGCTCGTATACGGGTAGTCTTACCATTGGCTTCCAGCATGTCCTATGCTGTCTGTCTATGCTGTCTCCTAATACTATAGTCTTTTACTATCCTTTCAGCATTACTACTGACATGTAGCACTACTGCAGGCTTGCTAACTGTCTTAGTTTGCTCGAACGACTCGAATCTCATCGAGCAATTGCTCGCTCGAGTGACTCGCATATACGACTCTTGGCCTCATTTCAGACGTTTTTCCAAAAAGGGATTCCATGGAATGTGCGTGGCTGTAGAATCCCTTTTTGGTCACATGTGCCTATCCGACCAAAAAGGGATTCTACAGCTACCCACGTTCCATGGAATACCTTTTTGGAAAACTTCGAGTCATTCCAGCAGTATGTGGAGTTAATCGATCGAGCAATTGCTCTAAAGCTCATTTGCTGGATGGGCTTCGGGTTGTTTGAGCAATGACTTTTCAGTAACTGCTCGATAGCTTAAAAGGGAAATTTAGAATAGTTATCTTGTGGTGGCAAGAAGGCTAGGCCAAACAGGTATTAGTATCCTCAGATAAGTATCCTATGAAAGGTATCCTCGAAATGTATCCTCAAATAATGCAATACCAGGCCATAGGTATCCCCAGATACCGAAATACCGAAATGATGCTAAGAGTCGTATGTGCGAGTCAATCGAACGAGCAATTGCTCGATAGCTCATTTGCTCAATAAGATTCGAGTCGTTCGAGCAGTATAAGTAACTACTCAATAGATTCATGGGTCTAGTAATGATATAAGCTTTTGTTATACACAGGGGATATAACTTTGTATGGATAGGTATAAATTACGGGAAATGAAGCAATATGATTGGTTAATCAGCTTCTGTAAAGTGAGCTAATTGGATGATTTGGATAAATGAAACAAGAACAAGAGTACTTGGAATGGGGTTGGAACTACTGACATTACGTACCACCTTACCAGTAATATGATGATACAAAGTATTCGGTCGGTTAACCCCATCAATGGTTAAGACGGGACCTACAGGGGCATATACCAACCATACTCTGCTGCCGTTCTGTACTACCAGGCATTAATCCCACCCCACAATACCGCTTGATAATATGAAGCAACTGGTGGATTAGTAGTACCAAGGGCTAACAAGAGACCTACAGGGGTATATACTGCCTATGCTATACCGTTATAAACTACCAAGCATTACCCCAACCCCATAATACTACTTGATCTACCAGAGTACTACCTATACCAGCCATGCAATAAAACCAAGCAATCGGTTGGTTAATAGTAACAATCACTAACAGGGGACATACAGGAGTATATACCGTCCATTCTATACTACCCTTCTAAACTACCAGGCATTACCCCTACCCATAATACCGCTTGACCTAGCATTACATACCACCTATACCAGTCATAGGATGACATCTAGCATTAGACGGATTAATAGTACTAAGGCCTAGCATGGGATATGTAGGGGTACAAGGCGTACATTCTATACTACCACATCAGGTATTACCTCCACCCCACCCCACAAAACCGCCTGGCCCTGCATTACATATTGCCTATACCAGTCATGGGATGACACAAAGCATTAAGTCAATTAGTAGTACCAATGGCTTTCGGGGGGGGGGGGGTGCACAGAGGTATGTATCGCCCATACTATACTGCCGTTCTATACCACCAGGCATTACCCCCACCCCACCCCATCCCACGATACCGCTTCACCTGCTATAGCGTACTACCTATACCAGTCATAAAAATACAAAGCAATCGGTTGGATAATACCGAGGACTAGCAGGGGACATACTGGGATATATACCGTGCATCCTATGTCCCCGTTCTTAACAAACGATTTTTATACCTCCTCACCTAGCATTACGAACTACCAATACCAGCCATAAGATAATACAAAGGATTCGATAGGTTAATAGTACTAAGGCGTAATAGACAACAGACCATTCATCCTGTACTGCCACTCTAAACAACTAAGAACAATACTGCCTGGTCGGGCATTCTATACTACCTTGCCAGTCATAGTATATTATGAAGGCCCAAGGGCTAATAGTATACCAGCATCAATATATACCACCATTACCATATCATCCCCCCCCCCTCCATACAAGATGCCCGACACCCCTGACCAGAATAACGTTATGTCGGAATGTACAGTGGACAACAACTGTGGCCAACGTCTCTATGACTTGATATGCGCTTTGGGGACTAGTGGGGGATCAGGGTGAGGGGACTAGTGGTGACTAATGCTTGGGGACCTGTGTCAGAAATATTGTTTAACCACCGTCTTAACTCAGTACTAAAGCTTTTGTTACCAACGATGTTGCCGTTTACACTCACGGCCAGTGCAACCGCCGTCATCACCGCTGCTCAATTCATCACTGCTACAATGAGATGTGATTGTATACAATGTGTGAATAGAACATGAGCACATGCAAAATGTGCTCACAAAACATGCAGCACATGCACACATATGAAAATTTTGGGACTAGCAAAGACCATATTTTGGGGACTAGTGGGGACGAGGGTTTGGGGACTAGTGGGGACCAAGACTTGGGGGACCAATGTTTGGGGACCAGTGGTGGATGTTGGGTAGACTAGTTAACAAATAACATAAGAATACATTATATCCAATTCCTTTCGTTTCATCACTGCCAGTTACATTATGCATATTAAAACATAAAAACTTCAACTTGTACAAACTCAATCGTCCAGGAAAGCGTTATCGCCAAAGACATCTTTGAACGGTGCGTATTTCGTTGATCTTCGATCCTTTCTTCCCGAAATGGTGGATAACCGTCTGATGATTGGCGGCGTCTTGGTTTTAGGTGGTTTTGAAACATCTTTAACTTTACTGTTTTCTTTGACTGCTGAATGTGTTTCTTTCGGCGTGTGCCCTCCCGTTTTATTTGTTCGGTTTTTAATAGCAAGCTGCTTGGTCTTTGACACCGGAAGCTCGACTTCGTTGGGGGCGAATGGCCCATCTCGTGAGCTCCACTATCCATTTGATCTACATTTTGAATTTCAGTCTTCGTTTGGTCCAATGTGTGAGTTGAAGTAGCAGTCTTTGTTTTTTCTGAAAGTTGCCCGGTACTTGAACGTTTGTTTTCTGGTGTAGCATGACCTTCGCGCGGTTTGGTGGACTTTGTGATTTGGTTCGCTGACTGTTTGGTCACGTCTTTTGTACAACAGTTCTACTAGTGCAGGCGTTGAACCAAGTAAAGTTGTCGTACCCGGAAAAAAATTGGGACAAGCTGATTTTTGTGTCATTTTGAAGAGAAATGTCTCCCGAAGAACATATCTAAAACCCGCAAAAATCCGCTTCGAGGAATTTGTTTTATAGCATTTATACTGATGGTGTAAGAGCAAATTTCGATCAATTTTCCGAAACCAGCATTCCAACGTTTGCGAACGTGAGGACATGGATTTGTGTGAATCCATTTTTATTCCCGCATTTTAAAAAATGCTGGGATATTGTCATGATCTCCGTCCGTACGTCCGTACGTCTGTACGTCCGTACGTCCGTACTTCCGTACGTCCGGTTTTGTAATTCGAAACGCTGTAACTTTCTACAGTTGTTCGATAGGGTCTGTGCAACCCAAAAATACAACTTTTAAATTTTTGTGCCACCAGGTGGCTTCTGTGGAGCCACTTAAAAAATGCGTTATTTTTTCACTTTTTTGCTGAATAGTTCCAACCTATGTAATTCGGAGTTCTAAAATTACACTAGGGTGTTGCTAAATGATCTGTAGATATGTAGGAAGGTTTCGGATTTTTCGGGTGCCACGTGGCTGTGCCACCGTAGCCACTTTTGTGTTTTCTTAGACCGTTTCCGGCAAAAGGCTCGTAGGATATGTAATTCGAAATGCTAAATCCATGCTCAGATGTTGCAGTAGGGTCTATAGATGCGCAAGAAGGTTTCGGATTTTTCGGGCGCCACGAGGCTTTGCCACCGTAGCCACTTTCGTGTTTTCTTAGACCGTTTCTGGCAAAAGGCTCCTAGGGTATGTAATTCGAAACGCTAAAACCATGCTCAAATGTTGCAGTAGGGTCTGTAGATGTGCACGAAGGTTGCAGATTTTTCAGGTGCCACGTGGCTCTGCCACCATTGCCACTTTTGTGTTTTCTTAGACCGTTTCCGGCGAAAGGCTCCTAGGGTATGTAATTCGAAACGCTAAAACCATGCTCAAATGTTGCAGTGGGGTCTGTAGATGCGCACGAAGGTTTCGGATTTTTCAGGTGCCACGTGGCTGTGCCACCGTTGCCACTTTTGTGTTTTCTTAGACCGTTACCGGCGATAGGCTCCTAGGGTATGTAATTCGAAACGCTAAAACCATGCTCAAATGTTGCAGTGGGGTCTGTAGATGTGCACGAAGGTTTCGGATTTTTCAGCTGCCACCTGGCTGCGCCACCATTGCCACTTTCGTGTTTTCTTGGGCCGTTTCCGGCGAAAGGCTCCTAGGGTATGTAATTCGAAACGCTAAAACCATGCTCAAATGTTGCAGTGGGGTCTGCAGATGCGCACGAAGGTTTTGGATTTTTCAGGTTCCACGTGGCTGTGCCACCGTTGCCACTTTTGTGTTTTCTTAGACCGTTACCGGCGATAGGCTCCTAGGGTATGTAATTCGAAACGCTAAAACCATGCTCAAATGTTGCAGTGGGGTCTGTAGATGTGCACGAAGGTTTCGGATTTTTCAGCTGCCACCTGGCTGCGCCTCCATTGCCACTTTCGTGTTTTCTTGGACCGTTTCCGGCGAAAGGCTCCTAGGGTATGTAATTCGAAACGCTAAAACCATGCTCAAATGTTGCAGTAGGGTCTGTAGATGTGCACAAAGGTTTCCGATTTTTCAGGTGCCACGTGGCTGTGCCACCATTGCCACTTTTGTGTTTTCTTAGCCCGTTTGCGGCAAAAGGCTCCTAGGGTATGTAATTCGAAATGCTAAAACCATGCTCAAATGTTGCAGTAGGGTCTGTAGATGCGCACAAAGGTTTCGGATTTTTCAGGTGCCACGTGGCTGTGCCACCGTTGCCACTTTTGTGTTTTCTTAGACCGTTTCCGGCGAAAGGCTCCTAGGGTATGTAATTCGAAATGCTAAAACCATGCTCAAATGTTGCAGTGGGGTCTGTAGATGCGCACGAAGGTTTTGGATTTTTCAGCTGCCATGTGGCTGCGCCACCATTGCCACTTTCGTGTTTTCTTGGACCGTTTCCGTCGAAAGGCTCCTAGGGTATGTAATTCTAAACACTAAAACCATGCTCAAATGTTGTAGTGGGGTCTGTAGATGCGCACGAAGGTTTCCGATTTTTCAGGTACCACGTGGCTGTGCCACCGTTGCCACTTTTGTGTTTTCTTAGACCGTTTCCGGCGAAAGGCTCCTAGGGTATGTAATTCGAAACGCTAAAACCATTCTCAAATGTTGCATTGGAGTCAGTAGATGCCCACGAAGGTTTCAGATTTTTCAGCTGCCATGTGGCTGCGCCACCATTGCCACTTTCGTGTTTTCTTAGACCGTTTCCGGCGAAAGGCTCCTAGGGTATGTAATTCGAAATGCTAAAAGCACGCTCAGATGTTGCAGTAGGGTCTGTAGATGCACACGAAGGTTTCGGATTTTTCAGGTGCCACGTGGCTGTGCCACCGTTGCCACTTTTGTGTTTTCTTAGACCGTTTCCGACGAAAGGCTCCTAGGGTATGTAATTCGAAACGCTAAAACCATGCTCAAATGTTGCAGTGGGGTCTGTAGATGCGCACGAAGGTTTTGGATTTTTCAGGTGCCATGTGGCTGTGCCACCGTTGCCACTTTTGTGTTTTCTTAGACCGTTTCCGGCGAAAGGCTCCTGGGGTATGTAATTCGAAATGCTAAAACCATGCTCAAATGTTGCAGTGGGGTCTGTAGATGCGCACGGAGATTTCGGATTTTTCAGCTGCCACCTGGCTGCGACACCATTGCCACTTTCGTGTTTTCTTAGGCCGTTTCCGGCGAAAGGCTGCAAGGGTATGTAATTCGAAATGCTAAAACCATGCTCAAATGTTGCAGTAGGGTCTGTAGATGTGCACAAAGGTTTCGGATTTTTCAGGTGCCACGTGGCTGTGCCACCATTGCCACTTTTGTGTTTTCTTGGACCGTTTCCGGCGAAAGGCTCCTAGGGTATGTAATTAGAAACGCTAAAACCATGCTTAAATGTTGCAGTGGGGTCTGTAGATGCGCACGAAGGTTTCGGATTTTTCAGGTGCCACGTGGCTGTGCCACCGTTGCCACTTTTGTGTTTTCTTAGACCGTTTCCGGCGAAAGGCTCGTAGGGTATGTAATTCGAAACACTAAAACCATGCTCAAATGTTTCAGTGGGGTCTGTAGATGTGCACGAAGGTTTCAGATTTTTCAGCTGCCTAGTGGCTGTGCTGTTGCCACTTTCACATTTTCTTAGACCGTTTCCGGTGAAAGGCTCCTAGGGTATGTAATTCGAAATCCTAAAACCATGCTCAAATGTTGCAGTAGGGTCTGTAGGTGCGCACGAAGGTTTTGGATTTTTGGGGTGCCACGTGGCTGTGCTACCGTTGCCTCTTTCATGTTCTCTTAGACCATTTCCGGCGAAAGGCTCCTACAGTATGTATTTCAAAATGGTAAAACCATGCTCAAATGTTGCAGTAGGGTCTGTAGATGTGCACAAAGATTTCGGATTGTTCAGGTGCCACGTGGCTGTGCCACCATTGCCACTTTCGTGTTTTCTTAGACCGTTTCCGGCGAAAGTCTCCTAGAGTATGTAATTCGAAACGCTAAAACCATGCTGAGATTTTGCAGTAGAGTCTGTAAATGCGTAGGAAGGTTTTGGATTTTTTGGGTGCTAAGTGGCTGTGTCACCGTTGCCACTTTTGTGTTTTCTTAGACTGTTTCCAGCGAAAGTCTCCTAGGGTAAGTAATTCGAAATGCTTGACACATGCTCAAATGTTGCAGTAAGGTCTGTAGATGCGTACAAAGGTTTCAGATTTTTCAGATGCCACCTGGCGGTGCCACCGTTTTTCTTTCGTGTTTTCTTAGATCATTTCCGGCGAAAAGCTCCCAGAGTATGTAATTTGAAATGCTAAATCTATGCTCAAAAGTTGCAGTAGGGTCTGTAGATGTGCACGAAGGTTTCGGATTTTTGGGGTGCCACCGTTGCCACTTTCATGTTTTCTTAGACCGTTTCCGGCGAAAGGCTCCCAGGGTACATGTATGTAATTCGAAACGCTAAAACCATGCCCAAATGTTGCAGTGGAGTCTGTAGGTGCGCACGAAGCTGTGTCACCTGTGCCACTCAATATGATTTTAGTGTGTCATATAATACATTTCTTCTTTGTATCAAGCATTCATACAAAGTCAAGGATGCAAATGCGGAGATACACTATAGTGTGCTTTGCACACAAGTGACACCATCTAGTTTTTCTACTCACTAACACACAGGGTATACAGAGTGTATACAGAGTCCATAATACCGGTGCCCATCCCTTACTAGCTCAGAAATGGCTGAACCTGACGTCGCTCCGAGGAGTTCATGTAGCGTCGGAAGTGGGCAGAAATCTATCAACAGGGAAGATTCAGATAGTGTCAAGGAGTTGTATGATAGTAGTATGTCTCGTATGTTTCATCTCTTATTTGCCGGACCACGGTGCCGGACCCCGGAAGTGACATCATGTCACGTGACCCAGTGGCGCCATGTTGTGTTGTCATGGTAACCCGCGTGAGCGGCCATCTTGTGACGTCATCTCCATAGCGATACGTGGTGTTAGTGCGCATACGCAGCTAGGGTGATACGTGTTTCCGTCGTCCATTTTGTATCCTGGAGGCCGCCATCTTGGTTTCTATGGTAGCACGTGGTTGCTATGTTACCCAAAGGCCTACAGCAAGACAGGAGTATGTTCGGAGGGTGTGTTGAATTGAATCGGAGTATCACGAATTACCACAAACAACCCGACAAGTTTTACTATTTCGAATTCTTTCAGAATCCTCTGCTTCTATCTATCTATGCAATAGTTTTGTCTATCTGACCATGTTCCTTTGTCCTGGAGTATACTCCAGTAGCGTAGAAGAGCATATTAACTGGAACAGCTTTGCTTATTGTTACTATATTTGGCTTTTTCTGGTCTATTCTTGTTAGTTTTGACCCTATTCCGAGTACTCTTGCTGTTTTATCTATCTAGATCAGTTATATAGATTATAACTAACCAATCAGATTGCTTGATTTTCCTTAATCTGTATGCAGAGTTATCTCCCTTATTACAACGAAGTCGTATCCGATTCGCATCACCTCTATATCCAATGGCCATATCCCTAGGCACCCCAATTTCGGCACCCCTTTTTGGAAAAAACATATGGTCTTCGGCATCCCCTTTTTGTCATATGTGCTTATGTGAAAAGGCACAGTCTGACACAATGTGTTCTAGCACATAGGCACATGCTGAATGTGTCGATATGTGCTTATATGTGCTTAAGTGAAAAGGCACAATGTGACAAAATGTGCCCTAGCGCATAGGCACATACGGTATTTGAGGATACCTATGACCTGGTATTGTTTTATTCGAGAATACCTACTGGAGAATCCTATTTTTTGTCATATGTGCTTATGTGAAAAGGCACAAGGTGACACAATGTGCTCTAGCACAAAGGCACATACGGGTATTTGAGGATACCTGGTATTGTATAGTTGGAGGATACCAGTTGTAGAAACTTTACATCCGGGTACTTCATGCTACATCAGGGTACTTCTGTTGGGAAAGGTATAAAAAGGGTGTTGGTACGAAAATAAACTCATTTGTGTCCTGACCGTCGTCGAGTGAAGACATGTTACCGATTCGTTGCATATACTGTTCCAAATTATTTTCTAGATCGGATAATGCTCGAATACACGAAAAGGACCATCGTCGGCTCCACTGTAGATATTGTACTAAGTTGTTCGCCCAACCATACAATAGGAAGAGGCATGAAGAACATAACTGTCCAAGAAGAATAGACAAGGAGAGAGATGCTGGAGATTTAATGACAGACCAGAATAAAGTCCTTTTAGAATTTTTACGGGATGCTGACAAAGAGGACATCGATGCCGTTCTACGCACTGCTGATGAAGATTTGATCACTTGTTTATGTAAATGTGCTACCAACATCCTCGAAGATAAGATACCACTGAATTTAGCTGAAGTTGATGACCTGCGAATCTACGAACATGTATTGAAGCTGTTAACAGATGATGGAATTTCTACCGATATAAAGAGAAGTATATTACGAAAGAGTTGCTTTCTCTCGGCGCTTATCAACGAAGTCCTAGCTCTGAAAAGGGTATAAAAGGAGTGTTGGTGTGGAAATAAACTCATTTGTTCTACGACCACGAAAGAGTGAAGTCATGAAAGTCCACTGCTGCAGATATTGAGATAAAGAATTCTCCAGCAGCTTCACACGTAAGAGACATGAAGATGATTACTGTCCCATGAGGAAATCGGAAAAATCGAGCAACACTACAAGATTAAAGAGAAATTTAGATGCACTGCGAATCCTATCTGATGCGGAAATTTATGAAGCCAAGACTATACTCAAGACGGCCAGTGATGATTTGATACAATGTATATGTGATTGTGCCTCAAACATCTTGAAGGGGGCCGTGCCTATAACCAAATCTGAGAGAGCTAAGCTGATTCCATACAAACACCAGACTTGGAGAATTGCCTTACCACAGATAGAACTATCTTTTAGGAAAAGAAGACGGATCATACAGAGAGGAGGATCTTTAGGAAAGTTAATGAAACCCATCATCAATGTTCTGGCCGATATCCTATAAAAGGGTCGTGCTCGTAAGAAACTTTTCATTTGTAATCTGACCTTCGAAGAGAGCGGACACAATGCAATCCAGTTGTGCACCAAAAAAATTGTTCAAGAGATTCGGACACCGATGAGTCGTCGGAACTATCAGAAGATATGGAATATGAAGAAGAAGACGAAGAGGAAGACGAAGAGGAAGAAGAAGACGTTTCTATGATGGGAACTATCGTCCAAAGTGCCTATGACAAATACCAAGACGATTTTGACAACCTCATGAACAAGTATATAGAAGATGGAATGGACAGAGAAGATGCAGTTGAAACAGCATATAGAGCACTTCAAAAGAATGTCAGAGAAGCCATTAGTGAGAAATACATTAATACCCTTGTGTACATTAGAAATTTTTGCAACGATTCAATTCACAAGGAAATTCAAGAAACTGCCAAGCGTCTTCGTGAAGAAGAGGATTTTGACTTCGAAGAATCCCAGAAATATGCTTTAGAAAAGCGAAGATTTCTGTTTGACAACCTTATGACAAACTACTCGTTCCGAGTAGATGATGATGATGAAGAAGACCAAGACGACGATTAGAAAAAAGTATAAAAGAAGTGTTGGAATAAAAATAAATTCATTTCCGTTTTGAACGTCGAAGAGTGAAGATGTCTGTGTCAACAACGGTGCTCAGATTCAAAGATGACTTACATATACAGATCTTCAAGAATGATTCTGGATTAAAGCTGACTTCCCAAGAACTGGCTCAAGTGAATGGTGTGGTAAATGCAGCCAAGAGACAAAATCTAGACATGGATGCTGGTCGAAAGAAACAAAGATGTGTGGATACTGGCCGATCAGTAAACAAAAGAATAAAGACAGAAGAACTGACTGATGCTTCCAATTCAAACAAGAAAGCAGTTATTAATCAAATTATGAAACAACACGAAGTTTCTACAGAAAAAAGAAAGATGTTTTCACTAAGAACGAAGTTACGAAGAAGCCTGAAGTTTTCTACTGTGAAAGAAGTGTCCCCTAAGAACAAAGTTTCCACTGAAGACAAGTAAAAGATGCCGGCTCCCATAAAGAATGAAGTTACCACTACAAATGAAGATTTAAAGAGGACACAAACCAAGAATGATGTTTCCACTCAAATCACAAATGAAGTTACTACTAAGAATAATGTTCAGAAGACTGAAGTTGCCACTTTGGAACAGTTAGAGAAAGAGGAACCCAAATATACCAGCCAGGAAATTAAAGCAACCAACAAAGCCAAGTTACCAGCAATCAATGAGAGAATGTGTTTTATTAAGAACCTAGCCATGCAATGGGAAGAAGCTCCAACCCACAAGAAGATGAAATGGTTAGCCCATGCGAGAACTACAAAGACAAATGCCTTGAGAAATTGAATTGCATACTTGAATAAAAATGAAATGTTATATATACTGGTTATTATTTATCTCCTACCCCAACAGAAGTACCTGGATGTAGCATGAAGTACCCGGATGTAAAGTTTCTACAACTGGTAGCCTTCAACAATACAATACCAGGTATCCTCAAATACCCGTATGTGCCTATGTGCTAGGGCATATTGTGTCACATTGTGCCTTTTCACATAAGCACATATAAGCACATATCGGCACATCCGGCATGTGCCTTTGTGCTAGGGCACATTGTGTCACATTGTGCATTTTCACATAAGCACATATGACAAAAAGGGATTCTCCTGTAGGTATCTTCGAATAAAACAATACCAGGTCATAGGTATCCTCACATACCGTATGTGCCTATGTGCTAGGGCACATTGTGCCTTTTCACATAAGCACATATAAGCACATATCGACACATCCAGCATGTGCCTATGTGCTAGGGCTGTTATAGCTCCCATATTATATTGAGATTGATATATCCTTAGTTGATAATTATATGAGATAGATATGTTTTATTTCTGCATTTTCTGACTGGTCTGACTCATTTGCACTGAGTGACCTTTGTTTACATCTTTGTTACACTAATATATTTTGCATATAGCTGTTGATTGTTTAAGTAGGTCAGGGACCTTGTTTACTTGGATTGTGACAGAATCACCTGGAGACTGATAGAAACTGTTAGAATTTTCATCTTCTGGAACATTCTATCTGGTTACTATATAAAGGTTTGTCAACAGAATTCAAAAACTCATTTTGAGAAAGCCATTTCAGAAAGACTCACTTGAGTTGTTTCCATAGGAGATTATTATTGTTTCAGAACAGTGCATTTGTTATAAAAGCAGTGCTTCTTTGTGAATTTGGAAGATTGATTCCAAAAGAGAATTTTGAAGAGAATCTATTCGTCTTGGAAAAGAGAATTTATACTTTCTGTGAAACAGAATAATATTATTTTGTGAAAAGCCATGATTCTACTGGATTATTTGGATATTACCTGTGTCGCCAATACTTCTTGGATTTTTACTCCATTTGAATTTTTCGGAGCATTTTAATATATTTTATTGGAGACTACTGAAATTTCTAAGTGAAAATTTTATTACAAATCTATGGGATACTGTTTCTGAGGAGACATTCTTGGATTTAATACTACCAGCTGGTAACTTTCTTCACAAGATTCTTCACCACTGGATTACTGGATTCTGTCAAACTGTATGTTGGGCTAATTCAATAATTGATAAGTACCACTGTTTTTATTTTCTGTAAACCACTTAGTATGAACGATCTTTGTATCATTTTTTTTTATTTTAATTTTTTTAATTAAATTTCAGAATAGTTAAATTCATAGTTATTGTTGCTGATTCTCAGATTTCTTTCTGTTACCAATATCAATAATATTTCCATACGGTAACAGAAATGCTGGTTCTCGGATTATATAAATAATAATACTGAAATTTTCTAAAAAAAGTTTAAATGTTTTGAAAGTGAGCCAAAATAATAATTGCAATATGCAAATAAAGTTTTCTCGTTATCTAATATTCAATCCTGGACGAGCCCCCAATTTCTGTTACCGAATGGAAATATTATTGATATTGGTAACAGAAAGAAATCTGAGAATCAGCAACAATAACTATGAATTTAACTATTCGGAAATTTAATTAAAAAAAAGAAAATAAAAAAAATGATACAAAGATTTTTTACACTAATTGGTTTACAGAAAATAAAAACAGTGGTACTTATCAATTATTGAATTAGTCCAAAATACAGTTTGACAGAATCCAGTAATCCAGTGGTGAAGAATCTTGTGAAGAAAGTTACCAGCTGGTAGTATTAAATCCAACAATGTCTCTTCAGAAACAGTATCCCATAGATTTGTAATAAAATGTTCACTTAGAAATTTCAGCAGTCTCCAATAAAATATATTAAAATGCTCCGAAAAATTCAAATGGAGTAAAAATCCAAGAAGTATTGGCGACACAGGTAATATCCAAATAATCCAGTAGAATCATGGCTTTTCACAAAATAATATGATTCTGTTTCACAGAAAGTATAAATTCTCTTTTCAAAGACGAATAGATTCTCTTCAAATTTCTCTTTTGGAATAAATCTTCCAAATTCACAAAGAAGCACTGCTTCTATAACAAATGCACTGTTCTGAAACAATAATAAATTCCTATGGAAACAACTCAAGTGAGTCTTTCTGAAATGGCTTTCTAAAGATGAGTTTTTGAATTCTGTTGACAAACCTTTATACAGTAACCAGATAGAATGTTCCAGAATATGAAACTTCTAACAGTTTCTATCAGTCTCCAGGTGATTCTGTCACAATCCAAGTAAACAAGGTCCCTGACCTACTTGAACAATCTACAACTATATGTACAATATATTAGTGTAACAAAGATGTAAACAAAGGTCACTCAGTGCAAATGAGTAAGACCAGTCAGAAAATGCAGAAATAAAACATATCTATCTCATATAATTATCAACTAAGGATATATCAATCTCAATATAATATGGGGTCTATAACAGCCCTAGCACATAGGCACATGCTGGATGGGTCGATATGTGCTTATATTTGCTTATGTGAAAAGGCACAATGTGCCCTAGCACATAGGCACATACGGTATTTGAGGATACCTATGACCTGGTATTGTTTTATTCGATGATACATACTGGAGAATCTCTTTTTGTCATATGTGCTTATGTGAAAATGCACAATGTGACACAATGTGCCCTAGCACAAAGGCACATGCCGGATGTGCCGATATGTGCTTATATGTGCTTATGTGAAAAGGCACAATGTGACACAATATGCCCTAGCACACAGGCACATACGGGTATTTGAGGGTACCTGGTATTGTATTGTTGAAGGTTCCCAGTTGTAGAAACTTTACATCCGGGAACTTCATGCTACATCCGGGTACTTCTGTTGGGGTAGTAGATAAATAACAACCAGTATATATAACATTTTATTTTTATTCAAGTATGAAATTCAATTTCTCAAGGCATTTGCCTTTGTAGTTCTCGCATGGGCTAACCATTTCATCTTCTTGTGGGTTGGAGCTTCTTCCCATTGCATGGCTAGGTTCTAAATAAAACACATTCTCTCATTGATTGCTGGTAACTTGGCTCTGTTGGTTGCTTTAATTTCCTGGCTGGCATATTTGGGTTCCTCTTTCTCCAGCTGTTCCATAGTGGCAACTTCAGTCTTCTGAACATTATTCTTAGTAGTAACTTCATTTGTGATTTGAGTGGAAACATCTTTCTTGGTTTGTGACCTCTTTAAATCTTCATTTGTAGTGGTAACTTCATTCTTTATGGGAGCTGGCATCTTTTACTTGTCTTCAGTGGGGCGCGGTGGCTCAGTTGGTAGAGGTGCAGGCTGCAAGCCGAGAGGTCCTCGGTTCGAATCCCACCTGCGGCAACCGCGTTGTGTCCTTGGGCAAGACACTTCACCCCGATTGCCTACATGGGGGCACGATGGCGCTGTGTACTGGGGCGTACTACACGTCGATGGTGCGCATGTCTTCAACCAATCTAACCCTGCCTGTGCTGCGGTGCAGAGTTCAGAGTTACGATGTTGGAGAGCTGACAGCTGCTCGTCGTTGCTCGGTGGTTCTCTCCGGGTACTCCGGCTTCCTCCACCCGTAAAACTGTCACGGTCACCATTAGCCATTGTGCATAAGTATGTGACCTTAAACACCAATAAATAAATAAATACTTGTCTTCAGTGGAAACTTTGTTCTTAGGGGACACTTCTTTCACAGTAGAAAACTTCAGGCTTCTTCGTAACTTCATTCTTAGTGAAAACATCTTTCTTTTTTCTGTAGAAACTTCGTGTTGTTTCATAATTTGATTAGTAACTGCTTTCTTGTTTGAATTGGAAGCATCAGTCAGTTCTTCTGCCTTTATTCTTTTGTTTACTGATCGGCCAGTATCCACACATCTTTGTTTCTTTCCACCAACATCCATGTCTAGATTTTGTCTCTTGGCTGCATTTACCACACCATTCACTTGAGCCAGTTCTTGGGAAGTCAGCTTTAATCCAGAATCATTCTTGAAGATCTGTATATGTAAGTCATCTTTGAATCTGAGCACCGTTGTTGACACAGACATCTTCACTCTTCGACGTTCAAAACGGAAATGAATTTATTTTTATACCAACACTTCTTTAGCGATGTGAAGTTAGTTACTTGTTTGACATTTTTTATTCCATCAAAACAAGAAAAATGGCACCTGCTGTAGGGTGGCACAAATGAAGACGAGTTGATTGACATGTTCCCCGTCCACATAAGGCCTTTCTTTATAGGGCAACCAAGGCCCTAAAAGTGACAACATCCCAGAAAACCTTCTAGATGGGCAAATCTGATCAAATAAATGGTGCTGTAGGGTGGCACAAATGAAGACGAGTTGATTGACATGCTGCCCGTCCGCATAAGGCCTTTCTTTATGGGGCAGCCAAGGCCCTAAAAGTGACAACCTCCCAGAAAACCTTCTAGATGGGCAAATCTGATCAAATAAATGGTTCTGTAGGGTGGCACAAATGAAGACGAGTTGATTGACATGTTGCCCGTCCACATAAGGCCTTTCTTTATGGGGCAACCAAGGCCCTAAAAGTGACAACCTCCCAGAAAACCTTCTAGATGGGCAAATCTGATCAAATAAATGGTGCTGTAGGGAGGCACAAATGAAGACGAGTTGACTGACATGTTTCCCTTCCACATAAGGCCTTTCTTTATGGGGCAACCAAGGCCCTAAAAGTGACAACCTCCCAGAAAACCTTCTAGATGGGCAAATCTGATCAAATAAATGGTGCTGTAGGGTTGCAGAAATGAAGACGAGTTGATTGACATGTTGCCCGTCCGCATACGGCCTTTCTTTATGGGGCAACCAAGGCCCTAAATGTGACAACCTCCCAGAAAACCTTCTAGATGGACAAATCTCATCAAATAAAAGGTGCTAAAGGTTAACTCGAGTTTAAAGCAAGTGTATCGGCGATATTAACGCAAATTTATCCGCGAGGTTATCGCGACTTTATCCGCGTTGTTAGCGAGAGTTAATTCGCCTGGTTAACGCGAGTTTATCGCCAGTTTATCCGTGAGGTTAGCTCGAGTTTATCTGCGAGGCTAACGCGAGGTTAACGCAATATTAACGCGAGTTTGACAGGAGTTTATCCGTGAGGTTGACGCGAGATTAACGTTATTTGACCCGCGAGGATAACGGATGTTAATCCGCACGGTTTTCGGGAGTTTGATACGAGGTTACCCACGAGTTTTACGGGAGTTGTGCGCGAGTTTAACGCAAGGTAACGCGAGTTTGACAGCAGTTTATCCGCTAGGCTATCGCGAGTTTGGAGCGAGTTTTTCCGTGAGGTTAGCGTGGGTTTAACCGCGAATTTATCCGCAAAGTAAACGCGAGTTCATACGCGAGGTTAACGCGAGATTAATGCGCATTTTACGCAAGTTAATCCACAAGGTTGACGCGAGATTAACGCTCGTGACCGTGTGGATAACCTCGCGTTAAACACGTGCTAACATCACGGATACTCTCGCATTAACCTCGCGTCAACCTCGCACTAAGAACGCGAATAAACTCCCGTTAAACTCGAATTCACCTCCCGGATGAACTCGCGTTAACCTCGAGTTAACCTCACTTTAAACTCGCGTAAACCCAGCGGATAAACTCGCGTTAATCTCGCGATTAAACTCGCGTTAGCTTCGCATATAAACCCGCGCTAATCCCGCGGATGAACACGAGCTAACCACGCGATTTAACTCGCATTAATCTTGCATTAATCCTGGGGGTAAACGCACCTTAACCTCGCGGATTAAGTAGCGTTAAACTTCCGTTAAACTCGCCTTAACATCGGGGATAAATTCGCGTTAAACTCGAGGGTAAACACACGCTAGCATCGCGGATTAACTCACTTTAAAGTTGCGTTACACTCAAGCTAACCTCGCGTTAACCTCGCAGATAAACATGCATTAATCTCTCAGATTAATTCCCGTTGAACTCGAGTTAACCTTGATTTACATTCAGTATAACCTAGTGGTTAGACTCCCGTTAATCTCGCGGATAAACTCGTGTTAAGCTCGCGTTAGGGTCGCGCATAAACTCGTGCTCACCTCGTTAACCACGCGAATTAACTCTAGTTCATCTCGCGTTAACCGCGGCGATAAACTCGTGTAAAACTTACGAACAAACACAGGTTAAATTCGCGTTAACCTCGAGGATTAATTCGCGGATAAACTCGCAATAAAAACGCATGTAAACTAACGATAACCTCGTGTGTAAATTCGCGTTAACTTCGCCGATAAACTCGCGTTAAACTCGAGCTAACCTCGCGAATGAACTCGCATTAACGTCGCGCATAGATTCGCATAGATTCGCGCCAAACTCGCGTTAACCTCGTGAATAAACGAACGTTAAATTCGCGCTAATAACGCGAATAAACTCGCGATAATCTTTCGTACAGACTCGCATTAACACCGCGGATAAAGTCGCGTTAATCTGGCGGAAAAACTGTCGCGCATAAACTCGTGCTGACCGCGCCGATAAACACAAGTTAACCTCGCGGATTAACTCGCGTTAAACTCGCGTTAAACTCGCGTAAAGATCGCGTTAATCTCGCTGACAAACTTACGTTAAGCTCGTGGATGAATACGCGCCAAATCGCGTTAACTTCGCGCATAAACGCCCGTTAAACTGGAATTAACCTCGCAGATAAATTCGTAGTAACCTCGCGAATAAACTCACGTTAATCTCGCGTTGACATCGCGGCTATACTCGCGCCAAACAACGTGGATAAACTCGCGATAACCTTGCAAATAAACTCGCGTTGACATCGTCGATAAACTCGCGTTAAACTCAAATTAACCTCGCGGATAAACTCGTGTTAATCTCGCGCCAACCTTGCGGATAAACTCGCGTTAAACACGCACTGACCTCACGGATAATCTCGCGTCAAACTCGCGCTAACAATGCGGATAAACTCCTGTTAAACTGTTAAACTCGAGTTTATCTCACGGATGAACTCGTGTTAAACTCGAGTTAACCTCGCGTTAAACTCGCGTTAACCTAGCGGTTAGACTCGAGTTAGTCTCCCGGATAAAGTTGCGTTAAGCTCGCGTTAGCGTCGCGCATAAACTCGCGCTAGTCCCGTGGATAAACACGCGTTAACGAATTAACTCGCGTTTATTTCCCGTTAACCTCGGGAATCAACTCTTGCTAAACGTGCGGACAAACATATAAACTCGCGTTGGACTCGAGTTAACCTCGGGGATAACCTCATGTTAACCTCATGAAAAACTCGTGATAATATCGCGGATAAACTTGCGATTACCTTGTGCATAAATTCGCATATCCTGGATAAACACGCGTTAAACTCGTGCTAACCTCATGGATAAACTCGCGTTAACCTTGCGGGTTAACTCTTGCTAACAACGCAGCTAAACTCGCGATAACCTCGCGGACAAATTTACGTTAAACTCAAGTTAACCTCGCGTTGTTCTCGGGCTAACAACGCGGATAAACTCGCGATAACCCCCCTCATAAACTTGCGTTAACATCTCCGATAAACTCGCGAAAAACTCAAGTTAACTTCGTGGTGGATAAACGCGTGTTAACCTCGCGGATAAACTCGCGCCAAACGCGTGTTAACCTCGCGGAAAAAACACGCGTTAAACTTGGGTTAACTTCGCGCATCATCTCGCGTTATCGTCGCGGATAAACTCGCGTTCAACTCGACTAATCGCAGCGGATAAACTCGCGTTAAACTGGCATTACCCTTACGGATAGACTCGCATTAACATCGCGAACAAACTCCCGTTAAACTCGCGTTCTTTACACGGATAAACTCGCGTTAACCACGAGTTGCGTTGAACTCGCGGACGGATAAACTCGCGCTAAACTCGAGTTAACCTCCCAAATAAACTGGGTTTAAAGTCGCGTTAACCTTGCTGATTAACTCGCGGATACACTCGCATTAACATCGGGGATAAAGTCGCTTTAAGCTCACGGATTACCTCGCGTTAAATTTGCGGATCAACTCGCGATGACCTCGCGGATAAACTCGCCTCATACTCGCGTAACATCGCGTTTAACTCGCGCTAACAAAGCGGATAAATTCGCGATAACGTCGCATATCAACTCATGTTAACATCGCCAATAAACACGCGCCAATGTCGCGTTAACCTCGTGGACGGACTCGTATTAACCGCGTGTTAACATCGCCGATAAATGCGCGTTAAACTCGAGTTAACCTCCCGGATAAACTCACGCCAAATAATATCCTTGCGCATAAACTCGCATTACTATTCCGGATAAACTAGCGTTAAACGCGCGCAAACCTCACGGAAAAAAACCCGCGTTAATCTCGAGTTAACATCGCGGGTTAACTCGCGCTAGCAACGCGCATAAACTCGCGATAACCTCGAGGAAAAATTCGAGTTAACCTCGCGTTTTACTCGCGCTAACAACGTGGATAAACTCGTAATAACCTCGTGCATAACCTCGCGTTAACATCGATAAACGCGTGTAAAACACGAGGTAACCTCGCGGATAAACTCGTGATAACCTCGCGTATGAACTCGCTCCAAACTCGCGTTTTCTTCGCAGATAAACTCGTGATAACCTCGCGTTAACATTGCCGATAAATTTGCTTTAAACTCATGTCAACCTCGCGTATAAACTGGCGTTAACCTCACGGATATACTACCGCCAAACTCGCGGACGACCACGCATTAAATTCGCGTTAAACTCGCGTTAACATCGCGGATAAACTCGCGTTTAACTCGATTAAACTAGCGTCAAACTGGCGTTAACCTTGCGAATAGACTCGCGTTAATCTCGCGAACAGACTCCTATTAAACATGTATTAATCTCGCGGATAAACTCCAGTTAACCACGAGTATTACCTCGTATTGGACACAGCACGCGTTAAACACGCGTTAAACAAGCGTTAAACACGCGTTAATCACGTGGATAAACTCGAATTAAAGTCGTGTTATCCTTGCTGATGAACTCGCGGATAAACTCTCGTTAACCGCACGGATAAACACGCCTTTACATCGCGGATTAACTCGGGGAGTCAATCTGCTGGGTTAACGCAAGTTACCCGCTATGTCAATACGGGCAATATGTCAATCAACTCGTCTTCATTTGTGCCACCCTACAGCACTATCTATTTTAGGGCCTTGGTTGCCCCATAAAGAAAGGCCTTATGTGGACGGGCAACATGTCAGTCAACTCGTCCTCATTTGTGCCACCCTACACCACCATTTATTGTTTCAGATTTGCCCATCTAGAAGGTTTTCAGGGAGGTTGTCACTTTTAGGGCCTTGGTTGTCCCATAAAGAAAGGCCTTGTGCGGACGGGCAACATGTCAATCAACTCGTCTTCATTTCTGCCACCCTACAGCACCATTTATTTGATCAGATTTGCCCATCTAGAAGGTTATCTGGGAGGTTGTCACTTTTACGGCCTTGGTTGCCCCTTAAAGAAAGGTCTTATGTGGACGGGCAACATGTCAATCAACTCGTCTTCATTTCTGCCACCCTACAGCACCATTTATTTGATCATATTTGCCCATCTAGAAAGTTTTCTGGGAGGTTGTCACTTTTAGGGCCTTGGTTGCCCCATAAAGAAAGGCCTTATGTGGACGGGCAACATGTCAATCAACTCATCTTTATTTGTGCCACCTTACACCACCATTTATTTGTTCAGATTTGCCCATCTAGAAGGTTTTCTGGGAGGTTGTCACTTTTAGGGCCTTGGTTGTCCCATAAAAAGGCCTTATGCGGACGGGCAACATGTCAATCAACTCGTCTTCATTTGTGCCACCCTACAGCACCATTTATTTGATCAGATTTGCCCATCTAGAAGGTTTTCTGGGCGGTTGTCACTTTTACGGCCTTGGTTGCCCCATAAAGAAAGGCCTTATGTGGACGGGCAACATGTCAATCAACTCGTCTTCATTTGTGCCACCCTACAGCACCATTTATTTGATCAGATTTGACCATCTAGAAGGTTTTCTGGAAGTTGTCACTTTTAGGGCCTTGGTTGCCCCATAAAGAAAGGCCTTATGTGGACGGGCAACATGTCAATCAACTCGTCTTCATTTGTCCCACCCTACAGCACCATTTATTTGATCATATTTGCCCATCTAGAAGGTTTTCTGGGAGGTTGTCACTTTAGGGCCTTGGTTTCCCCATAAAGAAAGGCCCTATGTGGACTGGCAACATGTCAATCAACTCGTCTTCATTTGTGCCACCCCACAGCAGGTGCCATTTTTCCTGTTTTGATGGAATAAAAAATGTCAAAATGTCAAAATGTCAAATAAGTAACTAACTTCACATCGCTCACTTCTTTTATACTTTTTTCTAATCGTCGTCTTGGTCTTCTTCATCATCATCATCTACTCGGAACGAGTAGTTTGTCATAAGGTTGTCGAACAGAAATCTTCGCTTTTCCAAGGCATATTTCTGTGATTCTTCGAAGTCAAAATCCTCTTCTTCACGAAGACGCTTGGCAGTTTCTTGAATTTCCTTGTGAATTAAATCGTTGCAAAAATTTCTAATGTACACAAGGATATTAATTTATGTCTCGCTAATGGCTTCTCTGACATTCTTTTGAAGTGCTCTATATGCTGTTTCAACTGCATCTTCTCTATCCATTCCATCTTCTATATACTTGTTCATGAGGTTGTCAAAATCGTCTTGGTATTTGTCATAGGCACTTTGGACGATAGTTCCAATCATAGAAACGTCTTCTTCTTCCTCTTCGTCTTCCTCTTCGTCTTCTTCTTCATATTCCATATCTTCTGATAGTTCCGACGACTCATCGGTGTCCGAATCTCTTGAACAATTTTTTTGGTGCACAACTGGATTGCATTGTGTCCGCTCTCTTCGAAGGTCAGATTACAAATGAAAAGTTTCTTACGAGCACGACCCTTTTATAGGATATCGGCCAGAACATTGATGATGGGTTTCATTAACTTTCCTAAAGATCCTCCTCTCTGTATGATCCGTCTTCTTTTCCTAAAAGATAGTTCTATCTGTGGTAAGGCAATTCTCCAAGTCTGGTGTTTGTATGGAATCAGCTTAGCTCTCTCAGATTTGGTTATAGGCACGGCCCCCTTCAAGATGTTTGAGGCACAATCACATATACATTGTATCAAATCATCACTGGCCGTCTTGAGTATAGTCTTGGCTTCATATCGTTCTGCATAAGATAGGATTCGCAGTGCATCTAAATTTCTCTTTAATCTTGTAGAGTTGCTCGATTTTTCCGATTTCCTCGTGGGACAGTAATCATCTTCATGTCTCTTACGTGTGAAGCTGCTGGAGAATTCTTTATCTCAATATCTGCAGCAGTGGACTTTCATGACTTCACTCTTTCGTGGTCGTAGAACAAATGAGTTTATTTCCACACCAACACTCCTTTTATACCTTTTTCAGAGCTAGGACTTGGTTGATAAGCGCCGAGAGAAAGCAACTCTTTCGTAATATACTTTTTTTTTATATCGGTAGAAATTCCATCATCTGTTAACAGCTTCAATACATGTTCGTAGTTTCGCAGGTCATCAAATTCAGCTAAATTCAGTGGTATCTTATCTTCGAGGATGTTGGTAGCACATTTACATAAACAGGTGATCAAATCTTCATCAGC
This sequence comes from Pictodentalium vernedei, assembly GCA_031216915.1. Taxonomy (NCBI): domain Eukaryota; kingdom Metazoa; phylum Mollusca; class Scaphopoda; order Dentaliida; family Dentaliidae; genus Pictodentalium; species Pictodentalium vernedei. The sequence goes on along the minus strand of CM062295.1, from coordinate 97,024,434 downwards.
AGTGCGTAGAACGGCATCGAGGTCCTCTTTGTCAGCATCCCGTAAAAATTCTAAAAGGACTTTATTCTGGTGTGTCATTAAATCTCCAGCATCTCTCTCCTCGTCTGTTCTTCTTGGACAGTTATGTTCTTCATGCCTCTTCCTATTGTATGGTTGGGCGAACAACTTAGTACAATATCTACAGTGGAGCCGACGATGGTCCTTTTCGTGTCTTCGAGCATTATCCGATCTAGAAAATAATTTGGAACAGTATCTGCAACGAATCGGTAACATGTCTTCACTCGACGACGGTCAGGACACAAATGAGTCTATTTTCGTACCAACACCCTTTTTATACCTTTCCCAACAGAAGTACCCTGTTGTAGCATGAAGTACCCGGATGTAAAGTTTCTACAACTGGTATCCTCCAACAATACAATGCCAGGTATCCTCAAATACCCGTATGTGCCTAGGGCCTATTGTGTCACATTGTGCCTTTTCACATAAGCACATATAAGCACATGTCAGCACATCCAGCATGTGCCTTTGTGCTAGGGCACATTGTGTCACCTTGTGCCTTTTCACATAAGCACATATGACAAAAAGGGATTCTCCAGTAGGTATTCTCGAATAAAACAATACCAGGTCATAGGTATCCTCAAAAACCGTATGTGCCTATGTGCTAGGGCACATTGTGTCACATTGTGCGTTTTCACTTAAGCACATATAAACACATACCGACACATCCAGCATGTGCCTATGTGCTAGGACACATTGTGTCAGATTGCGCCTTTTCACATAAGCACATATGACAAAAAGGGGATGCCGAAGACCATATGTTTTTTTCCAAAAAGGGGTGCCGAAATTGGGGTGCCTAGGGATATGGCCATTGGATATAGAGCTGATGAGAATCGGATAGGACTTCATTGTAATAAGGGAGATAACTCTGCATACAGATTATGGAAAATCAAGCAATCTGATTGGTTAGTTATAATCTATATAACTGACCTAGATAGATGAAACAACAAGAGTACTCGGAATAGGGTCAAAACTAACAAGAATAGACCAGAAAAGCCAAATATAGTAACAATAAGCAAAGCTGTTCCAGTTAATATGCTCTTCTACGCTACTGGAGAATACTCCAGGACAAAGGAACATGGTCAGGTAGACAAAACTATTGCATAGATAGATAGAAGCAGAGAATTCTGAAAGAATTCGAAATAGTAAAACTTGTCGGGTTGTTTGTGGTAATTCGTGATACTCCGACTCAATTCAACACACCCTCCGAACATACTCCTGTCTTGCTGTAGGCCTTTGGGTAACATAGCAACCACGTGCTACCATAGAAACCAAGATGGCGGCCTCCAGGATACAAAATGGACGACGGAAACACGTATCACCCTAGCTGCGTATGCGCACTAACACCACGTATCACTATGGAGATGACGTCACAAGATGGCCGCTCACGCGGGTTACCATGACAACACAACATGGCGCCACTGGGTCACGTGACATGATGTCACTTCCGGGGTCCGGCACCGTGGTCCGGCAAATAAGAGATGAAACATACGCGACATACTACTATCATACAACTCCTTGACACTATCTAAATCTTCCCTGTTGATAGATTTCTGTCCACTTCCGACGCTACATGAACTCCTCGGAGCGACGTCAGGTTCAGCCATTTCTGAGCTAGTGAGGGATGTGCACCGGTATTATGGACTCTGTATACACTCTGTATACCCTGTGTGTTAGTGAGTAGAAAAAAAATGGATTCACACAAATCCATGTCCTCACGTTCGCAAACGTTGGAATGCTGGTTTCGGAAAATTGATCGAAATTCGCTCTAACACCATCAGTATAAATGCTATAAAACAAATTCCTCGAAGCGGATTTTTGCGGGTTTTGGATATGTTCTTCGGGAGACATTCTCTTCAAAATGACACAAAAATCAGCTTGTCCCAATTTTTTTTCCGGGTACGACCACTTTACTTGGTTCAACGCCTGCACTAGTAGAACTGTTGTACAAAAGACGTGACCAAACAGTCAGCGAACCAAATCACAAAGTCCACCAAACCGCGCGAAGGTCATGCTACACCAGAGAACAAACGTTCAAGTACCGGGCAACTGTCAGAAAAAACAAAGACTGCTACTTCAACTCACACATTGGACCAAACGAAGACTGAAATTCAAAATGTAGATCAAATGGATAGTGGAGCTCACGAGATGGGCCATTCGCCCCCAACGAAGTCGAGCTTCCGGTGTCAAAGGCCAAGCAGCTTGCTATTAAAAATCGAACAAATAAAACGGGAGGACACACGCCGAAAAAAACACATTCAGCAGTCAAAGAAAAAAGTAAAGTTAAAGATGTTTCAAAACCACCTAAAACCAAGACGCCGCCAATCATCAGACGGTTATCCACCATTTCGGGAAGAAAGGATAGAAGATCAACGAAATACGCACCGTTCAAAGATGTCTTTGGCGATAACGCTTTCCTGGACGATTGAGTTTGTACAAGTTGAAGTTTTTATGTTTTAATATGCATAATGTAACTGGCAGTGATGAAAAGAAAGGAATTGGATATCATGTATTCTTATGTTATTTGTTAACTAGTCTACCCAACATCCACCACTGGTCCCCAAACACTGGTCCCCCAAGTCTTGGTCCCCACTAGTCCCCAAACCCTCGTCCCCACTAGTCCCCAAAATATGGTCTTTGCTAGTCCCCAAATTCTCATATGTGTGCATGTGCTGCATGTTTTGTGAGCACATTTTGCATGTGCTCATGTTCTATTCACACATTGTATACAATCACATCTCATTGTAGCAGTGATGAATTGAGCAGCGGTGATGACGGCGGTTGCACTGGCCGTGAGTGTAAACGGCAACATCGTTGGTAACAAAAGCTTTAGTACTGAGTTAAGACGGTGGTTAAACAATATTTCTGACACAGGTCCCCAAGCATTAGTCACCACTAGTCCCCTCACCCTGATCCCCCACTAGTCCCCAAAGCGCATATCAAGTCATAGAGACGTTGGCCACATTTGTTGTCCACTGTACATTCCGACATAACGTTATTCTGGTCAGGGGTGTCGGGCATCTTGTATGGAGAGGGGGGGGGGGGGGGGGTGATATGGTAATGGTGGTATATATCCATGCTGGTATACTATTAGCCCTTGGGCCTTCATAATATACTATGACTGGCAAGGTAGTATAGAATGCCCGACCAGGCAGTATTGTTCTTAGTTGTTTAGAGTGGCAGTACAGGATGAATGGTCTGTTGTCTATTACGCCTTAGTACTATTAACCTATCGAATCCTTTGTATTATCTTATGGCTGGTATTGGTAGTTCGTAATGCTAGGTGAGGAGGTATAAAAATCGTTTGTTTAGAACGGGGACATAGGATGCACGGTATATATCCCAGTATGTCCCCTGCTAGTCCTCGGTATTATCCAACCGATTGCTTTGTATTATTATGACTGGTATAGGTAGTACGCTATAGCAGGTGAAGCGGTATCGTGGGATGGGGTGGGGTGGGGGTAATGCCTGGTGGTATAGAACGGCAGTATAGTATGGGCGATACATACCTCTGTGCACCCCCCCCCCCGAAAGCCATTGGTACTACTAATTGACTTAATGCTTTGTGTCATCCCATGACTGGTATAGGCAATATGTAATGCAGGGCCAGGCGGTTTTGTGGGGTGGGGTGGAGGTAATACCTAATGTGGTAGTATAGAATGAACGCGTTGTACCCCTACAGATCCCATGCTAGGCCTTAGTACTATTAATCCGCCTAATGCTAGATGTCATCCTATGACTGGTATAGGTGGTATGTAATGCTAGGTCAAGCAGTATTATGGGTAGGGGTAATGCCTGGTAGTTTAGAAGGGTAGTATAGAATGGACGGTATATACTCCTGTATGTCCTGTTAGTGATTGTTACTATTAACCAACCGATTGCTTTGTTTTATTGCATGGCTGGTATAGGTAGTACTCTGGTAGATCAAGTAGTATTATGGGGTGGGGGTAATGCTTGGTAGTTTATAACGGTATAGCATAGGCAGTATATACCCCTGTAGGTCTCTTGTTAGCCCTTGGTACTACTAATCCACCAGTTGCTTCATATTATCAAGCGGTATTGTGGGGTTGGATTAATGGCTGGTAGTACAGAACGGCAGCAGAGTATGGTTGGTATATGCCCCTGTAGGTCCCGTCTTAATCATTGATGGGGTTAACCGACCGAATACTTTGTATCATCATATTACTGGTAAGGTGGTACGTAATGTCAGTAGTTCCAACCCCATTCCAAGTACTCTTGTTCTTGTTTCATTTATCCAAATCATCCAATTAGCTCACTTTACAGAAGCTGATTAACCAATCATATTGCTTCATTTCCCGTAATTTATACCTATCCATACAAAGTTATATCCCCTGTGTATAACAAAAGCTTATATCATTACTAGACCCATGAATCTATTGAGTAGTTACTTATACTGCTCGAACGACTCGAATCTTATCGAGCAAATGAGCTATCGAGCAATTGCTCGTTCGATTGACTCGCACATACGACTCTTAGCATCATTTCGGTATTTCGGTATCTGGGGATACCTATGGCCTGGTATTGCATTATTTGAGGATACATTTCGAGGATACCTTTCATAGGATACTTATCTGAGGATACTAATACCTGTTTGGCCTAGCCTTCTTGCCACCGCAAGATAACTATTCTAAATTTCCCTTTTAAGCTATCGAGCAGTTACTGAAAAGTCATTGCTCAAACAACCCGAAGCCCATCCAGCAAATGAGCTTTAGAGCAATTGCTCGATCGATTAACTCCACATACTGCTGGAACGACTCGAAGTTTTCCAAAAAGGTATTCCATGGAACGTGGGTAGCTGTAGAATCCCTTTTTGGTCGGATAGGCACATGTGACCAAAAAGGGATTCTACAGCCACGCACATTCCATGGAATCCCTTTTTGGAAAAACGTCTGAAATGAGGCCAAGCGAGTATATGCGAGTCACTCGAGCGAGCAATTGCTCGATGAGATTCGAGTCGTTCGAGCAAACTAAGACAGTTACAAGCCTGCAGTAGTGCTACATGTCAGTAGTAATGCTGAAAGGATAGTAAAAGACTATAGTATTAGGAGACAGCATAGACAGACAGCATAGGACATGCTGGAAGCCAATAGTAAGACTACCCGTATACGAGCTGCATGCAAGTTGTTTTGAAACTTGGAAAGCCACTTATAGAATCACACTTGAGGAATCATTTTTGGGGAAATGTCGGGGCTATAAAATCCCTTTTTGGTCGTATGAGGCCACGAGCAATATGTGCGAGTCACTCGTTCGAGCAACTACTTGATAGCACATTTGCTCGATGGACTTCGAGTCGTTCGAGAAGAATGTGGAGTCACTCGATCGAGCAATTGCTCTAAAGCTCATTTGCTCGATGGGCTTCCAGTCGTTCGAGCAATGCTCGATTGATTATAAGGGGAATTTGGAATAGGTATGTCTTAGGGTGGCCAAGAAGACTGGACCAAACAGGTAATAGTATTCTCACATAAGTATCCTATAAAAGGTATGCTCGAAGGGTATCCTCAAATAATACAATACCAGGCCATAGGTATCCTCAAATACCGAAATGAGGCTACGAGTCGTATGTGCGAGTCACTCAAACGAGCAATTGCTAGATAGCTCATTTGCTCGATGGGATTCGAGTCGTTCGAGCATTATCAGTAACTATTCGGTAGACTCATGGATTCAGTAATGATATAAGCTTTTGTTATACACTAGGGAGACAACTTTGTATGGATATGTATAAATTGCGAGAAATGAAGCAATATCATTGGCTCATCAGCTTCCGTAAAGTGAACTGATTAGATGATCTGGATACATGAAACAAGAACAAGTGTACTTGGAATGGGTTGCAACTACTGACATTACGTACCACCTTACCAATAATACGACGATACAGAGTATTTGGTAGGTTAATACCATTCATTAATGGTTAAGATGTGACCTACAGGGGCATATACCAACCATTCTCTGCAACCGTTCTGTACTACCAGGCATTAAACCCACCCCCACAATACCGCTTGATAATATGAAGCATCTGGTGGATTAGTAGTACCAAGGGCTAACAATGGTATATACAGCCTATGCTATACTGCCGTTACATACTACCAAGCGGTACCCCTACCCCATAATACCACTTGACCTACCATGACGTACTACCGATACCAGTCATATAATAAAACAAACCAATCGGTTAGTTAATAGTACCAGGCACTAACAGGGGGCCTAGATGTGTATATACCGCCCAGACTTTACTACCTTTCTAAACTACCAGGCATTACCCCTACCCACAATACCCCTTATGCCTATGACTCGTCCCTTATTACCGGACATTTGCCGGTGCAGCTAGTGTTAAATTCCATAGGAACCGGACTTTTTATAGTACGTATGAATCGTCCCTTATTACCCGGACTTTTGCCGGTGCAACTAGTGTTATATTCCCATAGGAATCGGACTTTTAGCGGTGCAACTTTTGCCGGTGCAAAAGTACGGCTCCACCCAGCTAGGGGCTTACAGGTGTATATACTGCCCATTCTATACCACCTTTCTAAAATGCCAGGCATTACCCCCCACCCGTAATACCGTTTGACCTAGCACTGCATACCACCCATACCAGTCATAGGATGACATCAAGCATTAGGTGGATTAATAGTACTAATGGCTAACATGGGATCTGTAGGGGTACAAAGCGTACATCCTATACTTCCACATTAGGCGATCATGCATTACCTCCACCCCCACCCTCAAAAAACCGTTTGGCCCAGCATTACATATTACCTATACCAGTCATGGGATGACACAAAGCTTTAAGTCGATTAATAGTACCAATGGCTTTCGGGGGGGGGGGGGGGGCACAGAGGTATATATCGCCAATACTATACTGCCGTTCTATACTACCAGGCATTACCCCACCCCATCCCACAATACCACTTGACCTGCCCTAATTTACTACCTAAACCAGTCATAATAATACAAAGCAATCGGTGGATTATTAAAACCGAGAACTAACAGGGGACCTGCAGGGATATATACCGTGAATCCTATGCTCCCGTTCTAAGCAACGGTTAAAATACCGCCTGACCAAGTATTACGAACTACCAATACCATCCATAAGATAATACAAAGGATTCGGTAGGTTAATAGGACTAAGGCGTAATAGACCAACAGACCATTCATCCTATACTGCCAATCTAAACAACTAAGTATAACACTGCCTGGCCGGGCATTCTATACTACCTTGCCAGCCTTAGGATATTATGAAGGCCTAAAGGCTAACAGTATACCAGCATGGATATATATACCGCCACTAACATATCACCACCCCTCCCCTCCTCATCATACAAGAATCCCGACATCCCCTGATCCAAATAACGTTATGTCGGAATGCACAGTGGACAAAAACTGTGGTCAACGTCTCTTTGACGTCGCGTGCGCATCATGACGCCACGACATAAATAGCAACGTCAACTGTTTCGCGGGGAAAGCTTTCAAGAGAAATCTCACCCTTCACCATCATTTTTTTTAGCACATACCCATACTATATACCCATTGCCCCATGCGTACGTATATCACTATACATACCATAGCATACTATACATCTATACATGCAGTAGCTACCCCATTTGCCTGATCTAGCTGTGAGGAGCCGCGGTTTGCACTGGAAAAAGCTGCACCGGTAAAGGTCCGGTTCCAATGGGAATTTGACACCAGCTGCACCGGCAAAAGTCCAGGTAATAAGGGACGATTCATACGTGCTATAAAAAGTCCGGTTCCTATGGAATTTATCACTAGCTGCACCGGTCAAAGTCCGGGTAATAAGAGACGATTCATACGTACTATATTACTTATAAAGTTTATCTCAATTTGAAAGTCAAGCAGAATTTTGTCATGGCCCGTCGACGGTCCGTTTGTCCGTCTGAACGTTAACACGTCCCAAGTTGCAGGTCGTCTTTATGTGTCGATTTTACGAAAATTCTCTGGTACTCTTGTTATGACCGTGTGACGAGAACGAGTGTTTTGGGGTTGATTCGAAATGGTTGACCACCATACAGATTATGTCACAGTACCATAGCATAACAAATTTACCATGGTACCTTGGACGTACCAGGGTATAATATGGTACGCCACGATATTATTTATTTATTTATTTATTTATTTATTTATTTATTTATTTATTTATTTATTTATTTATTTATTTATTGGTATTTAAAGTCACATTTCTGCACAATGGCTAATCATGACCACATATCATGGAATACGGTGGTACACCGCGATATAGTATAATCCATTGTTTTATTCTCAAGGACATGGCGAGAACAAAGAAAACTCTTGTGGAGATACAGGCACTATTATCTTGGTACTCACAGCATGGGACGACACCCCCCCCCCCTCCCCCCCTCCTCCCCCCCCGCTCTGTCACACACACAAGTTTGAGGCTCACTCTCTGTTTCTCCGTCTGTCTGTCTTTCTGTCTCTCTGCCCCCCCCCTCTCTCTCTCCTTGTCTGCACAACGTTGACGAGTCAGTTGCTGTGAACATATAAAATCGCGAAAAAACACGCAATCGTCGTAGAACCAAATCCATAGTCTGGTTCTTCGACTGGACTTGGTTGAAGTTCGTTTATTCCGCCACTTACTTCCGACCGAGAATGGATTATTCATTTTTTTTTTATTAATTTATTGGTGTTTAAGGTCACATATTTCTGCACATTGGCTAACCACGACCACATATCATGGATTACTGTGCTACACTGCGGTATAGTACCATACAATATCATCGTTTGGTATTATTGGGGCGGGTGGGGGAGGGAGGGGTCCCTAATCCATTGTTATATCCTCGAAGACATGGCGAGAACAATGAAAAATCTCCACACACACAAGTTTCAGGTGTTTTCTCTGTCTCTCTGTCTCCGTCTCTGTCTCTCTCTTGCTTTAACCCTCTGCACACTGATGTTGAAATATCAAAATTTCAAGTTGCAACTTTTCCCCACAATGCAACTTGATATTTAATCAGTTCAATTTTGTTTGACAGAGCTCATTGAGCGCTGTCAAACAAGATTGAATTGGTTAAAGTTATACTTGCATTATGGGAAAAATTTGTTGCTTGAAATTTAATTATTTTGACATCAGAGTGCAAAGGCTTAATAAATCATTACAATATGTACGACAAGTGGGTATAAGAAGAGGCCAGCACGAGTTCCAGAATCTGGCTTAAAAACCTTAGATGCACACATATACATTCTGGGTGACAAGACTCCGGGTAGGTATGCTCAGTCGGGTATTCTCTCGGGCGGTGGGTGGGGGGGGGGGGGTGGGGGAGAGGCTATTTCGGTTTGAAATTTCCAGTGAAATTCTCGGTGGATAATATACTTGGGGATATTCTCTCGGGAGAAGGGTACTGTGCTTATAAAGGGTGGGGGGGGGGGGGGGGGCTACTATCCGAGGGTTCTGCTTTGGAGGTGGGGTGGGGTGAAGGCACGACTTTGTATACATATATATGGCATCATTCACTACACGATTGGGCACAATACAGACCATGTCATAGTACCAAGGTGTGTGTAACAAACTTTACCATGGTATATCTGGTACGTAAAGTGACATATTACGATACGCCATGATACCGTTGATGACCGTGCACACCGTCGTTTTCTATCACGCAATAACATGATTCAGTGCTATGGTACACCATAGTTTAGTATAAAAAATCTTCGGTTCATCATGCTTTTACTTTGGGTACAATGATGTTTAATCTATAGCCGTTGTATATTACGGTATAACACGACTGGGTGAAATTCACTGACTTACTTGCAAGATCAGTGTCTGGAATACTTTTTTGCGAAATAACGCAAAGTTATTGCGAAATAACGCAATAACTTTTGCGAAATAACGCAATAACTTTTGCGAAATAACGCAATACTTTTGCGAAATAACGCAAAGTTATTGCGAAATAACGCAATACTTTTGCGAAATAACGCAATACTTTTGCGAAATAACGCAATAACTTTTGCGAAATAACGCAATACCTTTGCGAAATAACGCAATACTTTTGCGAAATAACGCAATAACTTTTGCGAAATAACGCAATACTTTTGCGAAATAACGCAATACTTTTGCGAAATAACGCAATACTTTTGCGAAATAACGCAATACTTTTGCGAAATAACGCAAAGTTATTGCGAAATAACGCAATACTTTTGCGAAATAATGCAATACTTTTGCGAAATAACGCAAACATTATTGCGTTATTTCGCAAAAGTATTGCGTTATTTCGCAAAAAGTATTGCGTTATTTCGCAAAAGTTATTGCGTTATTTCGCAAAAGTATTGCGTTATTTCGCAAAAGTATTGCGTTATTTCGCAAAAGTTATTGCGTTATTTCGCAAAGTTATTGCGTTATTTCGCAAAATTATTGCGTTATTTCGCAAAAGTATTGCGTTATTTCGCAATAACTTTGCGTTATTTCGCAAAAGTATTGCGTTATTTCGCAAAAGTTATTGCGTTATTTCGCAAAGTTATTGCGTTATTTCGCAAAAGTTATTGCGTTATTTCGCAAAGTTATTGCGTTATTTCGCAAAAAAAAAATATTCCAGACCCCATCTTGTACCGATCTTGTAGTCAGTCAGTGAATTTTAATCAGTGGTGTTATACCTTAAAATACAACGGCTATACATTAAACACCATGGTATCCAAAGTAAAAGCATGATAAAGCGAAGTGTGTAATACTAAACTATGGTGTACCTAATAGTACTAAATCATGTTATTGCATGGTACTATACGACGGTGTGCCACGGTAATCCATGGTGCCATGGCGTATCGTAATACGCCACTGTATGTTCCAGGTATACCATGGTAAAGTTTGTTTACTCCAACATGATCTGTATGGTGGTAAATCATGTAGCGCAGTGGTGCTGTACATATGTATACAAGATGGTGCCCCCCACCCCACCCCACCTCCAAAGTATAACCCCAGATAGCGGCTCTCTTCCTCCGAGAGAGTCCCCCGTGCAGTACCTGCCCCCAAGAGAATACCCCCTAGTATATTGTCCTTCGGGAATTCCACTGGAAATTTCAAACCGAAATATACTCCCCCTCCACACCCACCCCACCCCCCCCACCCCCCGCGAGCAAATTGCCGTACATATTGTAATGATTTATAAAAGCAATTACGCCCATCCACCCAGGCACCCACATCACGTAAGTAATAGATACGCGCGAATTATGTTGTGTCCATGGTATTGGAAATGTAATATCACGAAAAAACAACATATATACTGTGTCCATAGCGTGTAAAAGGTTACAAAAACACTTAACGGCAAATTAAATTCCAATTGGGGGGCGCGATGGCTCAGTTGTTAGAGGTGCAAGCTGCAAGCCGAGTGGTCCTCTGTTCGAATCCCACCTGCGGCAACCGCGTTGTGTCCATGGGCAAGACACTTCACCCCGATTGCCTACATGGGGGCAGATGACGCTGTGTACTGAGGCGTACTGCACGTCGATGGTGCGCATGTCTTCAACCAATCTAACCCTGCCTGTGCTGCGATGCAGAGTTCAGAGTTGCGATGTTGGAGAGCTGACAGCTGCTCGGTGGTTCTCGTCGGATACTCCGGCTTCCTCCACACATAAAACTGTCACCGACACTGAAGCTGTCTCAAAACATGGCGATTCGATTTCTTCAGACAGAGAGAGAGGGAGACGAAACAGACGTGATAACGTGGTCGCTTTGGTTTCCCAACAACCAAGGAACTGAGTTGGTGGTCATCAAATCATCACGATGGAACTGTTCCGGATTCTGCACTCGCCGGTTAAAAGCGAAAGTGTCGGTCCGACAGTTTCAATATACAGCGCCAAGACATTGTGAAACGCGATGTAAGCGGTGGTATAAACGAACCTCAACCAAGTCCTGTCGAACAACCAGACTATGAATTTGGTTCAACAACGATTGCGTGGTCTCTCGCGAATTTATAGGTTCACAGCAACTGACTCGTCAGCGTTGTGCAGACCAGGAGTGAGAGGGAGAGAAAGACAGGGGAGAGAAAGAGAGAGAGAGAGAGAGAGAGAGAGAGAGAGAGACAGAGACAGAGACAGAGACAGAGAGACAGACAACAGACAGACAGACAGACAGACAGACAGGCAGGCAGGCAGGCAGGCAGGCAGGCAGGCAGGCAGGCAGGCAGGCAGGCAGACAGAACAGAACAGACAGACAGACAGACAGACAGACAGACAGACAGACAGACAGACAGACAGACAGACAGACAGACAGACAGACAGACAGACAGACAGACAGAAATAAATAAATAATTTATGATATCATACCCTGGTACGTCCAAGGTACCATGGTAAAGTTTGTTATACTATGGTACTGTGAAATAATCTGTATGGTGGTCAACCATTTAGAATCAAACTCAAAACACTCGTTCTCGTCGCACGGTCATAACAAGAGTACATGAGAACTTTCGTAAAAATCGACTCTTAAAGACGACCTGCAGCCTGGGACATGTTAACGTGCAGACGGACAAACGGACCGTCAACGGGCCATGGCAAAATTCTGCCATGGCCTGCGCGATATAGTACCATACAATATCATCGTTTAGTATTCTTGCGCGATATAGTACCATACAATATCATCGTTTAGTATTCTTGGGCGTGGGTGGGGTCCCTAATCCAGTGTTTTATTCTCGAAGACACGGCGAGAACAAAGAAAAACCTCCACCTCTCTCTCTCTCTCTCTCTCTCTCTCTCTCTCTCTCTCTCTCCTTGTCTGAAGAAACTCAACCGCGTTGTTTCGAAACAGTTTCAATATTGGTGGTGATAATCGGAATTTAATTTGCTGTTATGTGTTTTTTGTAACCTTTTACACGCTATGAACGCAGTATATATGTTGTTTTTCTGTGGTATTATATGTCCGATAGTATGGACACAACATAATTCGCGCGTATCTCTTACGTGATATGGGTGGATGGGCGTAATTGCTTTAATAAATCATTACAATATGTACGGCAAGTAGGTATAAGAACAGGCCAGCGCGAGTTCCAGTATTTGGCTTAAAAACCTTAAATACATACATATACATTCTGGGTGACAAGTCTCCGGGTAGGTACTCTCAGGGTGGGTATTCTCTCGGGCAGGGTGGGGGGGGGGGGTGGGGGTGGGGTATTTCGGTTTGAAATTTCCAGTGGAATTTTCGGTGGATAATATACTTGGGGGTATTCACTCGAGGGAAGAGTACTGTCAGGAGAACTCTCTCGGATAAATGGGGGGGGGGGGGGGGGATACTATCAGGGGGCTGTGCTTTGGAGGTCGGTGGGGTTGAGGGCACGACTTTGTATACATATATATGGCACCATTGCACTACACGATTTACCACCATACAGATCATGTTATAGTACCATGGTGTAACAAACTTTACCGTGGTATATCTGGAACGAACACTAACATGTTACGATACGCCATGATACCGTTGATTTCCGTGGCACATCGAATTTTCGGTGGATAATATACGTGGGGGTATTCTCTCGAGGGAAGAGTACTGTGCGGAGAACTCTCTCGGATAAAGGGAGGGGGGATACTATCAGGGGGTTGTGCTTTGGGGGTGGGGTGGGGTGAGGGCACGACTTTGTATACACATATATGGCACCATTGCACTACACGATTTACCACCATACAGATCATATTATAGTACCATGGTGTAACAAACTTTACCATGGTATATCTGGAACGTACACTGACATATTACGATACGCCAGGGGTGCGCGGTGGCTCAGTAGGTAAAGGTGCAGGCTGCAAGCCGAGAGGTCCTCGGTTCGAATCCCACCTGCGGCAACCGCGTTGTGTCCTTGGGCAAGACACTTCATCTCCATTGCCCGCGTGGGGCACGATGACGCCGTGTACTAAGGCCTACTGCATGTCGATGGTACGCATGTCTTCAACCAATCTAACCCTGCCTGTGCTGCAGGGCGGAGTTACGATGTTGGGGAGCTGGCAGCTGCTCGTCGTTGCTCGGTGGTTCTCTCCGGGTACTCCGGCTTCCTCCACCCGTAAAACTGTCACTGTCCTGATTAGCCATTGTGCCTAAATATGTGACCTTAAACATCAATAAATAAATAAATAAATATAAATAAATAATTACGATACGCCATGATACCGTTGATTACCGTGGCACACCGTCGTATACTATCACGCAATAACATGATTTAGTACTATGGTACACCATAGTTTAGTATAATAAAACTTCGGTTCACCATGCTTTTACTTTTAGTACCATGATGTTTAATGTATAGCCGTTGTATATTACGGTATAACAACACTGCTGACTTACTACAAGATCTGTGTCTGGAATACTTTTTTGCGAAATAACGCAAAGTTATTGCGAAATAAACGCAATAACTTTTGCGAAATAACGCAATAACTTTTGCGAAATAACGCAATACTTTTGCGAAATAACGCAAAGTTATTGCGAAATAACGCAATACTTTTGCGAAATAACGCAATACTTTTGCGAAATAACGCAATAACTTTGCGAAATAACGCAATAACTTTTGCGAAATAACGCAATACTTTTGCGAAATAACGCAATAACTTTTGCGAAATAACGCAATACTTTTGCGAAATAACGCAAAGTTATTGCGAAATAACGCAATACTTTTGCGAAATAACGCAAACATTATTGCGTTATTTCGCAAAAGTATTGCGTTATTTCGCAAAAGTTATTGCGTTATTTCGCAAAAGTATTGCGTTATTTCGCAAAAGTATTGCGTTATTTCGCAAAAGTTATTGCGTTATTTCGCAAAAGTTATTGCGTTATTTCGCAAAAGTATTGCGTTATTTCGCAAAAGTATTGCGTTATTTCGCAAAAGTTATTGCGTTATTTCGCAAAAGTATTGCGTTATTTCGCAATAACTTTGCGTTATTTCGCAAAAGTATTGCGTTATTTCGCAAAAGTTATTGCGTTATTTCGCAAAGTTATTGCGTTATTTCGCAAAAGTTATTGCGTTATTTCGCAAAGTTATTGCGTTATTTCGCAAAAAAAATATTCCAGACCCCATCTTGTACCGATCTTGTAGTCAGTCAGTGAATTTCAACCAGTGGTGTTATACCTTAAAATACAACGGCTATACATTAAACACCATGGTATCCAAAGTAAAAGCATGATAAAGCGAAGTGTATCATGCTAAACTGTGGTGTACCTAATAGTACTAAATCATGTTATTGCATGGTACTATACGACGGTGTGCCACGGTAATCCATGGTGCCATGGCGTATCGTAATACGCCACTGTATGTTCCAGGTATACCATGGTAAAGTTTGTTTACTCTAACATGATCTGTATGGTGGTAAATCATGTAGCGCAGTAGTGCTGTACATATGTATACAAGATGGTGCCCCCCACCCCACCCCACCTCCAAAGTATAACCCCCAGATAGCGGCTCTCTTCCTCCGAGAGAGTCCCCCGCGCAGTACCCGCCCCCAAGAGAATACCCCCTAGTATATTGTCCTTCGGGAATTCCACTGGAAATTTCAAACCGAAATATACCCCCCCCCCCCCCTCCCCACCCCCCGCGAGCAAATTGCCGTACATATTGTAATGAATTATAAAAGCAATTACGCCCATCCACCCAGGCACCCACATCACGTAAGTAATAGATACGCGCGAATTATGTTGTGTCCATGGTATTGGAAATGTAATATCACGAAAAAACAACATATATACTGTGTCCACAGCGTGTAAAAGGTTACAAAAACACTTAACGGCAAATTAAATTCCAATTGGGGGCGCGGTGGCTCAGTTGTTAGAGGTGCAAGCTGCAAGCCGAGTGGTCCTCGGTTCGAATCCCACCTGCGGCAACCGCGTTGCGTCCATCGGCAAGACACTTCACCCCGATTGCCTACATGGGGGCACGATGACGCTGTGTACTGAGGCGTACTGCACGTCGATGGTGCGCATGTCTTCAACCAATCTAACCCTGCCTGTGCTGCGGTGCAGAGTTCAGAGTTGCGATGTTGGAGAGCTGACAGCTGCTCGGTGGTTCTCGTCGGGTACTCCGGCTTCCTCCACCCATAAAACTGTCACCGACATTGAAGCTGTCTCAAAACAAGGCGATTCGATTTCTTCAGACAGAGAGAGAGAGACGAAACAGACGTGATAACGTGGTCGCTTTGGTTTCCCAACAACCAAGGAACTGAGTTGGTGGTCATCAAATCATCACGATGGAACTGTTGCGGATTCCGCACTCGCCTCTTAAAAGCGAAAGTGTCGGTCCGACAGTTTCAATATACAGCGCCAAGACATTGTGAAACACGAAGTAAGCGGTGGTATAAACGAACCTCAACCAAGTCCTGTCGAACAACCAGACTATGAATTTGGTTCAACAACGATTGCGTGGTCTCTCGCGAATTTATAGGTTCACAGCAACTGACTCGTCAGCGTTGTGCAGACCAGGAGTGAGAGGGAGAGAAAGATAGGGGAGAGAAAGAGAGAGAGAGAAAGAGAGAGAAAGAGAGAGAGAGAGAGAGAGAGAGAGAGAGAGAGAGAGACAGACAGACAGACAGACAGACAGACAGACAGACAGACAGACAGACAGACAGACAGACAGACAGACAGACAGACAGACAGACAGACAGACAGACAGACAGAAATAAATAAATAATTTATGATATCATACCCTGGTACGTCCAAGGTACCATGGTAAAGTTTGTTATACTATGGTACTGTGAAATAATCCGTATGGTGGTCAACCATTTAGAATCAAACTCAAAACACTCGTCCTCGTCGCACGGTCATAACAAGAGTACATGAGAACTTTCGTAAAAATCGACCCTTAAAGACGACCTGCAGCCTGGGACGTGTTAACGTGCAGACGGACAAACGGACCGTCAACGGGCCATGGCAAAATTCTGCCATGGCCTGCGCGATATAGTACCATACAATATCATCGTTTAGTATTCTTGCGCGATATAGTACCATACAATATCATCGTTTAGTATTCTTGGGCGTGGGGGGGGGGGGGGGGGGGTCCCTAATCCAGTGTTTTATTCTCGAAGACACGGCGAGAACAAAGAAAAACCTCCACACTCACAAGTTTCAGGATTTGTTCTCTCTCTCTCTCTCTCTCTCTCTCTCTCTCTCTCTCTCTCTCTCTCTCTCTCTCTCCTTGTCTGAAGAAACTCAACCGCGTTGTTTCGAAACAGTTTCAATATTGGTGGTGATAATCGGAATTTAATTTGCTGTTATGTGTTTTTTGTAACCTTTTACACGCTATGAACGCAGTATATATGTTGTTTTTCTGTGGTATTATATGTCCGATAGTATGGACACAACATAATTCGCGCGTATCTCTTACGTGATATGGGTGGATGGGCGTAATTGCTTTAATAAACCATTACAATATGTACGGCAAGTAGGTATAAGAACAGGCCAGCGCGAGTTCCAGTATTTGGCTTAAAAACCTTAAATACATACATATACATTCTGGGTGACAGAGTCTCCGGGTAGGTACTCTCAGGGTGGGTATTCTCTCGGGCAGCGGGGGGGGGGGGGGGGGGGGTGGGGTATTTCGGTTTGAAATTTCCAGTGGAATTTTCGGTGGATAATATACTTGGGGGTATTCTCTCGAGGGAAGAGTACTGTCAGGAGAACCCTCTCGGATAAATGGGGGGGGGGGGGGGGGTGGATACTATCAGAGGGCTGTGCTTTGGAGGTGGGTGGGGTTGAGGGCACGACTTTGTATACATATATATGGCACCATTGCACTACACGATTTACCACCATACAGATCATGTTATAGTACCATGGTGTAACAAACTTTACCGTGGTATATCTGGAACGTACACTGACATGTTACGATACGCCATGATACCGTTGATTACCGTGGCACATCGAATTTTCGGTGGATAATATACGTGGGGGTATTCTCTCGAGGGAAGAGTACTGTGCGGAGAACTCTCTCGGATAAAGGGAGGGGGGATACTATCAGGGGTTTGTGCTTTGGGGGTGGGGTGGGGTGAGGGCACGACTTTGTATTCATATATATGGCACCATTGCACTACACGATTTACCACCATACAGATCATGTTATAGTACCATGGTGTAACAAACTTTACCATGGTATATCTGGAACGTACACTGACATATTACGATACGCCAGGGGAGCGCGGTGGCTCAGTAGGTAGAGGTGCAGGCTGCAAGCCGAGAGGTCCTCGGTTCGAATCCCACCTGCGGCAACCGCGTTGTGTCCTTGGGCAAGACACTTCATCTCCATTGCCCGCGTGGGGCACGATGACGCCGTGTACTAAGGCCTACTGCATGTCGATGGTACGCATGTCTTCAACCAATCTAACCCTGCCTGTGCTGCAGTGCGGAGTTACGATGTTGGGGAGCTGGCAGCTGCTCGTCGTTGCTCGGTGGTTCTCTCCGGGTACTCCGGCTTCCTCCACCCGTAAAACTGTCACGGTTCTGATTAGCCATTGTGCCTAAATATGTGACCTTAAACATCAATAAATAAATAAATAAATATAAATAAATAATTACGATACGCCATGATACCGTTGATTACCGTGGCACACCGTCGTATACTATCACGCAATAACATGATTTAGTACTATGGTACACCATAGTTTAGTATAATAAAACTTCGGTTCACCATGCTTTTACTTTGAGTACCATGATGTTTAATGTATAGCCGTTGTATATCGGTATAACAACACTGTTTGAAATTCGCTGACTTACTACAAGATCTGTGTCTGGAATACTTTTTTGCGAAATAACGCAAAGTTATTGTGAAATAACGCAATAACTTTTGCGAAATAACGCAATACTTTTGCGAAATAACGCAAAGTTATTGCGAAATAACGCAATACTTTTGCGAAATAACGCAATAACTTTTGCGAAATAACGCAATACTTTTGCGAAATAACGCAATACTTTTGCGAAATAACGCAATAACTTTTGCGAAATAACGCAATACTTTTGCGAAATAACGCAAAGTTATTGCGAAATAACGCAATACTTTTGCGAAATAACGCAATACTTTTGCGAAATAACGCAAAGGTTATTGCGAAATAACGCAATACTTTTGCGAAATAACGCAATAGTTTGCGAAATAACGCAATCCTTTTGCGAAATAACGCAATAATTTTGCGAAATAACGCAATACTTTTGCAAAATAACGCAAAAATTATTGCGTAACAACGCAAAAGTTATTGCGAAATAACGCAATACTTTTGCGAAATAACGCAAAGGTTATTGCGAAATAACGCAATACTTTTGCGAAATAACGCAATAGTTTGCGAAATAACGCAATCCTTTTGCGAAATAACGCAATAATTTTGCGAAATAACGCAATACTTTTGCGAAATAACGCAAAAATTATTGCGTAATAACGCAAAAGTTATTGCGAAATAACGCAATACTTTTGCGAAATAACGCAATACTTTTGCGAAATAACGCAATACTTTTGCGTAATAACGCAATACTTTTGCGAAATAACGCAATACTTTTGCGAAATAACGCAAAGATTTGCGAAATTACGCAAAAGTTTTGCGAAATAACGCAAACATTCCCCGTTTAATAAAAAGTTACTTTTCGCATTTGACCGTAATGGGCTTCCGTAAATTTTGGCGCTTGAATACAAACTAATGGCAAGGTCGATCCATGTAAACAAATTAATTGCTTCAGTTGGTGAGGGAAGAATATTTACATAGAACAGACAATCAATGCAATTTGCCTCTATTAGTCTGCCTACCTTGAGATATATTCAGCAGTGGCATTGTCATGAGAATTTACGGGACATGTGCCGCGATCTTTTGTCGCAATGTTGCCCACAACCTTCAGTGTTTTGAATTTCCCACCGTAAACATGGCGGACACTTTTGAGACTGAAACGACCCAGATTGACAATGTGCTTAGTCCTATCTTCGATGTGTTTTATTAAAAATTAAGACTCAACTGCTGCAGTACATTACTGATAGCTCACGTTGGTTGTTCATTGGAAGGTGAGGCGTCTCGCTATTTTTTGAAAACCTGTCCACGCCATTTCCGACTTTTTGACAGTACACATTTTCTAATGTCTCCAAATGACTCGTAAATTTGTTAAATGCATATTTTGCGGGTCCCATCACGTTCTATGTTACATGACCATTCCCCCCAACCCTGGTATCCAAGGGCAAGGCTGTTTCCTTGCCAAGTTATTGTTCAATGAAATGTTCACATGTTTCTGTGTTTCTGGCTTCCATGTTGGAAGCCATGACTTTAGAATCACCTTAAACAGCGAATTCTCACCGAGCAGCAAACCTTTGCCGAGTCGCTCAACGTTCTGTCCACTCTTCAGATAGAGACCGTCTCCTCTCAGAGAGTTGCCACCTCTAATGGGTTCTAGATACAATCCTTTACCGCTGTTGTCTACGTGGACGCGACACACGGCTCCTCCCTTCTTCAAAAACAGTCCGCTGCCACCCATTAATTTCTCAACTGCCGAACTAGCGAGTCCCGTGAGAGCTCCCACGCCGAGAGCCTTTCCGAGAAACGGTAGTGCCTTTGCGGCGAAGGGTAATGCTTTTGCGGCTATTCCTGCCAATAGCGGTAGGAAACCACCTTTCATTCTCAAATTGTATCTCAATTGAGCGGGACTCATTCTCACCGTCAACCCTCTTCCATCGCAAATCACTTTCTCCATCCTTTTGATTTGACTTCTGGTCCAGGCGATTGAATCCTGACCGCCTCTCATCAGATCTTCGTGAGTGAATTTGAATCTCACCGCCTCGCCTCGAGTTGTTAACGCTCTCTTAAGTTTCTTCCTCTGTCCTGCGGATATGTTCACGTTTTTAATCACGTATTCTGTCATAATTATTTTTTTAAAATATATTTACTTCAATTGTTTCTTGTTTAATAATTATATTAAAATAATTTTGTAAAATTAATATTGCGTTTATTTTATTTTGTTATCTATATATATACACAATATATATTTTTTTTTTTTGCTTTTATATTTCTCTTATGTGAAATCGTATCGTCACCCTCTCTCCGCGAAGATCTAACCGTTCACCATTTTGATCCGTCAACGTGGTTTTGAGACTATACAATGTGTCTAAAATCACTGGTAGATAAACTAAATTTCGAGGTCGCTCCACGATCTTATAACCCGGCAACACGTTTGGAAAGAAGGAATAGATCGTCGGTTGAGCGCTACCATTCACGTAGCTTCCAGCAATCACGTCCACATTCACCAGAATGCTATTGACTGCGAGAATGTCGACCGTATTTTCAGATGCCGCCTGGCCTTGATACACCTTTCGATTGAATCCCAACATCTTGCCTATAGAATCGTCCATGTTGAAATCCACTCAAAAATTATCTTCCAAATCCAACATCGTCTGTAAGGTATTAGGATTGGGAGCGAGTCTGATCTTGTTGCTTCCCTTTCCATCCGTCTTCATTCGCGTCTGAATGTAATTGTTCAAATCGTCTATGTCCTAACTCCCTTTGGGAATTCGAATCTCCGACCAATCCACTCCGTCGGAATACTTGAACGAGTTTTTCTTTTCGGTGACGTTGGGAAAGGAATAATAAGTCTCCAGATTCACCAACGCCATCTCGTATCTTTTCTCTCTATTCAATTCGATGGAAGGTTCGAATTTCGTAGCGAATCGAGTCGAATCGCCACTCACCACGATTTGAATGGATTGTTTTGCAGCCGTATTCTCGGCAATCCGTCCTAACAATTCTCCATGTTCGAACATTATATTTAATTTAATTTTTTTTTATTCAAAACTAATTATTTGAAGATTTATTATTTTCTAAATTTTATTTTCACGCTCTATCTTATTATCATCAGAAACATAAAACTTGTCGAATCCGCACCGATATTTTCCGCGATTAAATTCGCTTGTCAAATCGATCACGACGAAATTGTAAAGTCCACCATCTCAAACCCTCTTGCAGAATCTCCTGAATTCCGCCGCGCTCATGTCGTTTGCGACGTGATCGCCGTAGATGTGATTGAGATTCTTGAGATCTTGGCGAAAGAGACATAGAAAATTAGCGTTCTCCCTTATCGTCTGTCTGGGTAATCGAAAATAATTCTGCGACAGGTAGAAACAGTCCACGTTGCTGTGTCGACCCCTAACGTAATACGATTCGCATCGGTTCTGTCTCTCCAAAAGCAGATCGTCGAAAATCATGAGATTCTTATCTTCCGATTTTCGTTCTCTAGGATCCGGAACGTCGCTAGCGTTCTCATAAAATCGACACTCGACGTACGAAGATGCATTTCTCTTCATCAGCTCCATCGCCGCACCGTCCAAAATGGTCGAAAGTGGAGCTTCGCTCTTGTCGAATTCCTCCCTACTGTCAAAGATTCTGGCTATGACGTCCTTGGGCAATCTACGATCCATGCACTCTCGAAGCAATCTATATTCGGGTTGAAACAAGCTCTTGCCAAACACGAACAATCTGTCGTAATCCAACCAGTCGGGTCGGGACAACAGATTCATCAACAGATTGGTCTTTCCACAATTCGATTTTCCCACTATCAAACCTCTTATGCTTTTGGGAAAGAACTCGTTATTCGACCTCTTGGTCGCGGCGTCGTTCCAAGACATATCTTTAATGTTCATCTTTGTTTTATTTTTTGTTGTTATTTTAGATTCTTTTCAAACGCAAATTTTTTATGTTTTTCAAACTCTGTTTCTAATGTTATTATTTATTTATATCACACCGTCGCGAGTTCTCTTCAATCCGGATCCACTCGTCATTTTGGCTAAATCTTGTATGGGCACCACAGCATCCTTAAAATCTTTCCAACTTTTCGGCATTCGCTCTAACGCAGCTCGCTTCGCCGGCGGACTGATCAACTTGTCAATCAATGCGTCGGCTGCCCTCTTGCCAGCCACAGAAGATATCCTACCACTGGCTTCGGAAGCGGCTTTCTTACCAGCATCCAAAGCCGTCTTCTTACCGACCTCAAACGCGGTCGATGCGAGTTTTCTACCCGCATCGCTCGTGAACGCTCGCATTATAGAATCGACGATGCCAGAACCGCCTTGAACGTAAGTTCTGACGTATCCCCTGTTCTTTATCACCAACATATTTTATAATATATTTTTGTTTTTCACTGGTAAATCGTTTTGTTGTTTTAAATACTTTTATTATTCTAGTGTAAAAATTTACTCTTTTATTTTTGTTTGTTTGTTTGTTTCTCTCTACTTATTATATACACATCAATCCTTCAATTCGTTCATCAGCCTTTTATAGTGGTTTTTATTCAAAACCTTCTGTTTTAACAATTCGTCAGATATAGCAACTATCTGATTATCTAATCCTGTGTTACCAGCCCGTCTGCTCGCCATCAACAAACTCAATCTCTGAGACAGAGCGTCAGAATCGCTTGGTAGAAATGTGGTTTTCACCCCTTCGCCAGTCACCGATTCGATGAACTTCTTGTTCATATCCCATATGGGTTTCACCACTTTCGTCCACTTGTAACCTCTGTTGGCGTTGGGTCTCGTCTCTCTGGAATCGTTATTTCTCTTCATGGCGTGGGTCTGAACCAGAATGTCGCCGTAATTGTCGAAATCCTGATCCGTGTAATCGCTAGGCTTGTCGTAAAGGAGCAATCTGCGCAGTCCATCAGTCAATTCGTATCTGTTCGAACCCACGATCAATTCATCATCGCCAATATCTACTTCTGTGTCTCCTACAAAAATCCTTCCCTCCGAATCCTTATAAAATCCATACGACAGATCTCTCTTACCGCCATCATTATCAGATGATGCGACGCTAATAGTGGTGATAGTCGAAGCTGTATCGTCGCTCTCGCTCA
This sequence comes from Pictodentalium vernedei, assembly GCA_031216915.1. NCBI lineage: Eukaryota > Metazoa > Mollusca > Scaphopoda > Dentaliida > Dentaliidae > Pictodentalium > Pictodentalium vernedei. The sequence goes on along the minus strand of CM062295.1, from coordinate 97,000,574 downwards.
AATCTGTTTGAATTCCCGTGGGAACGTAATCCGGTGTAGATTGAATGGAATACCGATTTCCAAAACTAGGAGGCAACGAATCCATTCTCAAAGAACTCTCCTTTATGGGTCTCAATTCTTCGACTATCTCCTTCCTGCTTCGCTCTTGACCCTCCGTCACGGGTTTAAATATTTTTGTGGCATCGCGTTTGAGTTCCATCTCACCAAGACATCTGCTCCTATCAGCTGACTGAATCCCCTTCTTAGCACGTTCATACTCGCCTAATATTAGATCTCGGCGCCTAGGATCCAATGTAAAAACATCTTTCGTTTTAATTGTTTTATTATTTTCAAAATTAAATGTTTAATTATATTTTTATGTTTTTAAGTAATAAAAAATCTTTCCGTCTTTAATATAATAATCTGAAAATATTCACATCTCAACTGACTGTTAATTGAATTGGCGAAGTTTAAGAATACGTTTAAACAGTACATGACAAACCGGTTTCTGATTTAACGCATTTTGACAGTAGTTTTTACATTTTGTCAAAAGATTTCCATTCACACATCAAACAACCATTCACTGAGTCTCGAATTAAGAGAGAATCCCTTTGATGACTGTTAAAAAAGTTTCAACACACAAAAGAAAACTAAATTTAACGCTGAGAACTTATTCATCTCTCTCTGATTGCTATCATGAATATATTAAAAATTTACCACTCAAAAACCTAATTGAGCGGAAAACATTCCACTAAGTGTTTGACTCTTTCGAACAATATCCCCCAAAACTCAATTTCTATTCGTCTCATCAAGACAAAACACGAATATCTATTACAGATCGACTCTTTCGAACAATATCCATCCAAAACTCAATTTCTATTCGTCTCATCAAGACAAAACACGAATGTCTATAATACAGACCATATTCATAATCGACTGTTTTTGAACAAAAACCTCATTCAGTCATAACGATAACATGTGTTAGTTTTACTTCAGAAAGACGTGACAGCGGGCTCGCAAATTTCTAACACACTGACAACACTCTTCGTTCAAAACATTTCCATAGATCACCTCGCAATAACGTGCGGTCGTCTCACTTCGAGAAACGCGACAGTGGGTTTGCCGATTCAAACATCACCTCTTTCACGCGAGTCGATTTCAGACTCAAAATCCGCAGAGTAGATCTCCGTCTACGCCTCCATGGGGTTTTCAGCGTTAAAATGGTGTGCGGATAGGATTCGGTGTTAAATTGCGAGCAAAAAAACGTTTTGCCGATTCATCAGACCTAAAATCCGCAGAGTAGATCTCCGTCTACGCCTCCATAGGGTTTTCAGCGTTAAAATCGTGTGCGGGCGCGAATTGCTAGAATCGGCGAGAGGATGATGTTTGAATCGGCAAAACGTTTTTTGCTTGCAATTTAACACTGAATCCTATGGGAGAAATCCATTGGCGATTCAAACATCAAACGGTACATGTACTGTACGAAAAATTTTAAAAGTCTAGGATTCAATTCAGTGTTATTTGAACTTAAAGTGGATTCTAAAGCACCCTAAAAACGTTAAAAATCTTGTACACGTACACGATTTTAACACTAAATCGTATGGAGGTGTACATGTACACGTACACGTACATGTACGATGATGGTTGAACCGGCATGTATCACCTACTGCTATAGCTTTGTCTTTTGCGTGAATTGTGGCAATAAATGGAATTGGGAATGAATAGTTTGTTCCAGTTTGAATACGCAGTAAACTGTGCCAATTGGCCATCATATCTAGGCTGAATGGGTATTCCACAGTCTCATGGTGGACAGTATGAATGCCTTCAGATGAGATTCTGTACGACAATATGGAACGAGTAAATCGGAGGTATTTCGGAGTGTTTAATCATGGAGTAAAGATTATGGGTGGAATTAAAGCTGATAAATATGGAGGGATTGAATGATGATACATTTTAAAGTAAATAGTTATTTTAGGATTTTCCAGGTCGCTTTTCGGGGTATCCCACCCTGTCTCCGCATTCAGTAAGGCTCGACTGGCACTCCTGGGACCAATACTATACACGCTAAAAACTAAAGTGTTAAAAACTACACTTGAAGTGCTGTATTTAACACTTACTAAGTGCTGAACTGGCACTTTGTTCAAGTGTAGTTATCCCAGAACTTGACAGGTGTTACAATAATACCACTTGACAAGTGTAATGTCGCGACACTTAAAAGGAAACAACGCAGATGACGCGGATCAGGCTCGAGAATTCGAGCCTGATCCGCGTCATCTGCGTTGTGTCCTTTTAATTATGTACCCACCAAGCGCAAATCAAATTATGGACGATTCTGGAAGAACCACCAATGCTAGACACATGGGAAGTGCCATCCATTCAAGTTTCAGATGTCTGACGATTGTAATGTCTAAGTGCTTAAAGCATTGCACTTTGAGTGTTAAAATCAAACCCTAAGAGTTAGAGTGGGTTTAACACCTTGATAGTGTCAGTTTTAACACTTTAGTTTTTAGTGTGTAAAACGTTTACAATTGTATTCTTCTTAATTGTATACTTCTATCCATCAGTATAAATCCATGAAATAAGTCATTAGAGTTCCAAAAGACGTGGCAATTTACCTTTCGGTAAATTGCCACGTAGTTTGAAACGCTAATTGATACATTTCAATCAGTTATTTCCATAAACAGAAAATACAATTCACGAAAATACATTTGTAAAAGTTTATAGTATTAGCCCCTGGTCGCTCCGATACTAATCCTAGCAGCTTCGATTTGAATTGATTTTTTCTATGCTTCTCCGATAAGTGAAAACTTATATTTCCTTATTAATGATATTCGCATCCACGCCTTTGAATTAATATCAAGAATGTGGTTTGATCATGTACCTCGATCATTGAAGGCTAGCTCCAAATGTTAGTGATAAGTAACATTATTCATACCTGCAGCTGACATTTGAAGATAAGGATGTGCACGTCTGACAGTTTCTCGGGTGATTATCATAGGCTCTTTTTGATGGATTTAAATTGCCACTTCATTGCTCAGCCCATTCTTCAATTGTTTTTCTATCATTTTATATCATTTCGCTCCTTCTAACTGGATCTTCGATTGAGAGATAAAATAAAGTATCATCCGGGGGAGGGGGTGGGGGGTGGGGGGATGGGGGGCACTAAAAATCTGCAATACATGACGTCCTGTTTTTCATTCGGCTTCTTTTTACAACCACCCACCCACCCGCAACGTGCAAATTTTCTACTACCGTTCTCAGACACCCACACCCACCCCCACTCTCCCATTAAAATCCAAAATAAACTTACCCCAACTGCCCACGTGGGGGGCACGATGACGCTGTGTGCTGAGACGTACTGCACGCCGAGGTGCACATGTCTTCAGCCAATCTAACCCTGTCTGTGCTGTGTAGCACGCAGTACCGCTGTGCAGTGTGTAGTTCAGTCGTGGGTTATGATGTTGAAGAGCTGACAGCTGCTCGTCGTTGCTCGGTGGTTCTCTCCGGGTACTCTGGCTTCCTCCACCCGTAAACCTGTCACCGACACGATATGACCCTGGTTGTTAAAGTGTCGTTAAACACCAATAAATAAATAAATAAATAAATAAATAAATAAATAAATAAATAAATAACTTAGGTTGAATTTAGTGCATCAGAGAGAATTTTCCCAAAATGTTGTCTGCACATTTTCTACATTTCGAACAAGACACCCACCCCCTACTAACGTGTGACATTTTCCCAAATTAAGTCCAATATTCTCACATATAAAGCCTCCTGGTGTTGTATTTATGTTAAGAGTGTGATGTACAAAATCATCTTTAATGTTTGAAACACAAATGGTGGTATATATTAGCTGATGTATTGATATATTTTTAAAAAATTAAAAAAATTGCACAAGTTGGAAATGCACATTTTTGGCCCACTCAAGAGACCCACCCACCCCCACGTTACGTCTTGCAAATTTTTGGTGCCCCCCCCCCCCCTTCCTGTATCATCGGTAGAAAATCCGCCGACCAGCTCTGCAAATTCAAAGACTTGACAACCGTTACTTATTCCCAGTTCCCTATTCGACATTCGTTATCAACCGATTTTATCGGTTGCTAACGAATGTCGAACAGGGAACTGAGAATAAGTAATGGTTGTCACGTCCCCTTCAAATTCAGCTCTAAACAATGGTCCGAAATAGTATTAATAACTGAGTAATTGAATCCTAGTCAAATAGTCAAAATATTCCAACTGATACACGAATTTTAATTAAATTTTCTACTCCAACTAATAATCAGTTAAAACCCGAGTGGAGTCTTTGCTTTAATATAGCCTATCAGGGACCAATCAGGACTATTTAAAATACGCTCTAGCCTCGGAGCCTATTTTTTTCAATTCATGCGCCAGATTTAAATTTACGGAGTCACACTGCTGTTTGTAACACACACTGCAAGTGTGTAATAGCTCTCATCATTTTCATTTAGTACACTATAGCAAACATTAATCTTCACTGTGGTTTCTGATCAAGTCTTGGCTGCCTATTTAGGAGCCAAGACTTGATCAGAAACCACAGTGAAGATTAATGCTTGGTAATTAAGACTTGAAGTATTAACTTAAGCACTCTACAACAATGATAAATGATAATCATATATATAATACATGTAAGAGTGTCCCTCTCGATTATCCATCGAAAGAATATCAAAATCAGATTCGGAAGAACTGAAATTAGCGCGCAGAAGTTTGACTTTAGAAGACAAGGGATGCATCAAGAAATTATTGCTGAACGAAGCATACGTCTAAGTTTTTTTCGTTGATATAAAAATAAGGGAGAGTAGAAAATAAAAAAAAAATAAATACACACATAAATTTTTTTTTATCTAATATTAGAAAGAAAGAAAAAAAACCACAAAATGAGAACCAGAAATAAATTGTATCCGACGTTAGTGGACGACAAGGACGAGAAGCCGAACGGCGTTTTGCCGACGGCGCCGTCGCTAGAAGAAAGAGAAAGAGAAGAGAGGTATCGCATCGATCAAATCAGTAGAATCCAATTGTATCTGACTCAAGAGAGAGATTCTCGTCGTTCCCTCAAGAAGAAGTATTCGCGTTTCGTGAAATTCGTCAACGCGATCGACACGACACTCATCACGATTTCCATGGGTTTACACGCGGCCGGCATCGGATTGTTGTCGACCGTGGTCGGCATTCCGATCGTGTTGACCGTAGAAGGAGTGGCTCTCGCCGCCGGATTGTTTAGCACGCTCGGAAACTTTTTGAGTAGGAAATTATATCTGAAGGCGAGGAAACACGACAAGATTCGCGTCTTGGCCGACTCCAAGATCCACACGATATCCGAAATGATCTCTATGGCGTTGAAAGACGATAGGATATCGGACGGAGAATACTTCGCGATATTGAGCGAGAAAACGAAATACGATGCCATGAAAGAAGCCGTGAGAATCAAGACTCGTCAGATCATCAAGGAAGAGGTGAAGGATTCTCTCGTGGAAAAGGGGAGGAAAGAGGCCAGGGAGGAATTCAGTAAGATGATAGAACTCAAGAGCAGCGATTGAAAAAAATGTATATATATATATATAATAAGAACAGAATTTTAAAAAAAAAAAAAAATATTAAATTTATATATAAAATAAAAAAAACGAAATTAATTTAAATAACTCTTAAAAAAATGTATTGCGTAAAGTGTAAGAGAGTTACCGAGATGAGTAATTCTAGAGAAGTGCGAACTAAAAACGACAGATGGATGCTTCGCAGAATTTGCGACGTGTGTGGTTCTGTCAAGACGCGATTCGTCAAACAAAAGAACGCGAGCAAACGTAAAGGCATCTTGAATAAAATGATCAACAATCTACCTTTCGAAATGCATCTGCCCGGTCACAGTTTCACGGGACCCGGAACGAAATTGAACAAGAGACTCAATGCCGATCTGACACCCAAATCTTGGAGCAAACCCGTGAATAGGGTGGACGCAGCCACGTACGATCATGATCTGTGCTACGCCGGACATCCTGACACCAAGACTCGCAACGACCTCTGCGACAAAAACATGTTGGGGAGATTGAGAGGCATATCGAATCCGACCAGGAGAGAGAAGATGGAACGTTCACTGGTCGGCACTCTGATCGGTGCAAAACGTCGATTCGGATGGGGCGTTCAAAAAAAAAAAGGCGCATCGGAAAAGAAGAAGAAACGATTATTGACGAGCGAATTGGCCGAGGAGTTACACAAACCCATAGTGCATAAATTTCGAAAGAGAAGGGTGTTCGTGAAGGGTCTGGATGACATTTGGTCTGCCGACTTGGTCAACATGAGATCGTTTTCGAGGTGGAAAGAGGGCATCAAATATCTATTGACGGTCATCGACGTGTTTTCCAAATACGGTTGGATCAGAGCTTTGAAAGATAAATCGGGACCTTGTGTCGCTGAGGCTCTGAAGAGCGTGTTCGACTCGTCTTCTCGAAAACCGAGTAAATTGTGGGTGGATAAGGGAAAGGAATTCTACAACAAGCACGTTCGTCGATTTGTAGACCTCTACTCGATCGAAAATGAAGAGAAAGCGAGCGTGGTGGAACGTTGGAATCGAACGATGAAGGAGAAGATGTACAGATACTTCACGGCGAATTCGACCAAGAAATACATATACGCTCTGAACGGTCTGGTCAAAGATTACAACAACACGTGACACAGATCGATCAAGATGACTCCCGTGGAAGCTAGCGATCCTCGAAACGAAAAACGGGTCTACGCGAATCTATATCCCGAGAGATCTAAGATCAGGAAGAAGTCTAGAACGTCGAAATTTGCGGTCGGCGATCGAGTGAGAATCTACGCTTATAAGAAGCACTTCGAAAAGGGTCATACTCCTCGATGGACCTCAGAAATTTTCGTGATCATCAAAATATTTCACACCGATCCGGTGACTTACGAAATCGAAGCTTTGGATGGAGAAGAGATCATCGGAAAGTTTTACGAACAACAATTACAGAAGAGGAAGTTTTGATGAAGAACACAAATTTTTTTTTTTATTTACTCTCTTTGACATTTTCTTGTTTACACACATATATATATAAGAGAGAAAAAAAAAATAATAATAAAAAATAATTAAAAACTATTTTTAGATAAAGAAAGCAAGTGAATTAATAAACAAAAAAAAACCTAAAAATCCTTTAAAATGACAAATATACTAGATATAACACAAAGCATTGTGAAAGATGAAAGTATTCAAGAATATGAGGTTCACGAATACAAACCGGTAACCGGAACGAGTTTGAACAATGCGGGAGAGATAAGAATCAACGTCGAAACTTAAGATCTATTCGTACATCCTAGCGAGAGTTACATAGTGGTGCAGGGTCGTCTCACCAAGGAAGATGGGAGCGACTACGCCGACGACGACATGGTTACTCTAGCCAATAATGGCATCATGCATCTATTCAGTAACATAAAATACATGCTATCCGGACAAGAGATAGAATCTGTGTTTCATCCCGGTCAGGCCACCACGATGTTCAGACTCTTGACGTATCCTGATGATTTTTCGAAATCCAGAGGACTTAATCAGTTGTGGGTGAAAGACACCGTAGGCCCGGCTAGCACAGGCGCCACCGCGATATTCGACTACGTCGTCAAGACGTCCAGACCTAAAGGAACGTTTTCGTTCAGGATACCTTTGAAACACATCTTCGGATTCGCAGACGATTACAACAAGATCATGTATGGATTCAAACACAATCTGACGTTGATTCGAAAAGGAAACGACGATGAAATAGTGAGACTCACCATGACTGATGCGGGTAAGACAACTCTACACAAGATATCGTGGTTCGTTCCGCACGTGGAACCTTCAATCGTGGAGAAAGCGCGTCTCTACAAGATCATAGGATCCAAGAGTAAATTACCCGTGGGATTTAGAATGAGACAGTGCGACACGGCTAGCATTCCTCCCTCCACGAATCACTTTGATTGGAGATTGACGGTGAAATCCGCTTCCGAGAGACCACGTTTCATCGTGGTTGCGTTTCAGACTGATAGGGACGGGTCTCAGGAAAAGAATGCGTTGCTGTTCGATCACTGCCATTTGAGAAACATGCAAGTGTTTCTGAATGCCACAAGATATCCGGCAATCGATTACAACGCGTCGTTCGACAAGAACGATTTCTCCAGACTGTACGGCGACGCCGCTGATTTTTGAAAGAAGTATCACGGTCTAGACGAATTGATGAGCAATCCCAACATATCTCCCGGCGAATACAAGTCGATGTATCCCATGTTCGTATTCGACGTCAGTAAACAGAGTGAACGACTCAAGAGTAGCGTGTTAGACATTCAGATCAAGATGCAATTCGATAGGAACGTGCCGAGAAAAACCAAAGCCTTCACCCTGGTCCTGACAGACAGAGAATTACAATTCGAATCGGACGGAAATAAGATGTCGATCATTCAATGAGAGACGAGTGTGTGAAAAAAAAAAATAAAAAGTAATGTGTGATTATTAAAAAACAAAACAAAAAAAAATAAATGAAGTAATGTGATCTAGAGAGATTGAACATCTCTCTATATCTCATTACTTTTTTTTTTGTTTTTTTTTTGTTTTTAATAATCACACATTATTTTTTTTAATTCATTATTTTCCACGCGTTCAGTGTTTGTTCAAAGGATCTAGTTCGATCAGTAGACTCACCACAGAAGTGGCGGCTTCGGGATTATTGGTTTTCGTGACGAAATTAATCTTGTCTCCAGCGTTCACTTTGAGAGGCGTGCCGAACGTGCTAACATTCGCGTGTTGATTCTCAGTCTTTTCGACGCTGTATCTTTTATCGCTCTCCACACCATTCACCATGAGATTGACGACCGCTCTGTTATTCAAATCCGAGGAAGCCAGACTCATTCGAAGGATTTCACCTCCCAACGGCATGGGATATCCAACCTGGCCATGTTTCGATCCGCTACCTCCATTTCTGAAAGACCACTCAGCTTTTCCCTCATCTAAGGCGCCGGCCTCTTTGGCCCACATGGTGATCAATTGTCTAGCATATTTGACTTTCTCCACCACCGAAATCAGGGTGCAGGCATCCGTCATGTTCACGGGATCCGGTAGATTCGTGAGCGCGTGTCCACCCATGTCTAGTTTACCTTCCATGATATTGCCCTTTCTCCAGACCGAGTTGTCGTCCATGTACTTCCTGCTTAACGCGCTGGAATCGAATTCGGGATCGTGATCAAGACCGAATAAATTGTGACCGTTCATGTTGATGCCACCCTCCATGGTTCCCCAGACTCTTTGTTCAGGTAGAGATCGTCCACTTACGATTCTAGGTATTCTTGCGATTGTATCATGGCAGAATCTACGTAGCCCTTGTTGACCGCCGTTGAGTCCGCATCCGTGTTGTCGATCTTCGACAGATTCAATATCTTGTGGAATCCCGCATTCAGATCCGATTTCATTTCTCGTCTGTCAGACTTTCTCTGTTCCAGATCTACATAGTGTTTGGTCGCCACGTCCTTGGGATTCGTGGAAGTGGCCACGTTCGTTATCTTGTTAGAATTGGCGTTCAATTCTGAGTGCATCATTTTCTGAATGTATCTATTTCTCAGGTGTTCCCTCAATCTCGCGTGAGAGTCGTCGCAGCATCGGTGGGATCTATGGGATTCGTGACGTTCACCAAACGTTTGGATTTCAGATCGAGATCGTCGGTCATGGTTTTATCCACGTAATTATCTAGCAGGATTCGTTCGAAATCGGCGTTCCCACTGTCGACGTATTTTTTAGTCGCAGCATCTGCAAGATCTATCGGCTCAGGAAGATTGTAGAGCTTCTTATCATTCATGTTCAAAGGTTCTTCTCGAGGTTCGTATCTCCAAACGTAACGTTCGTCCAAGTTGGCAATGTCGTAACCATCGTCGACTTCGAACATCTTCCTCTTCTTTCTCGGGTTGACTTTTTTGTCGTCACTTCTACCAAATTTATCGACTGGCATGTTGTTGTGGGATTTTTTTTTTGTTTTTTAGAAAAAAATATGTTCAAACACAGTTTATTAAAAATGAACTATGTTATTTTATTTTTCGTTTTTATTCGATTCAAATTTTTTAAAAATAATTTTTTATCTTTATATATACTATAAAAAAAAAAAATCTCTCTCTAATGTAAATCATTGAGAATGTCTTGAAATCGATCTCCTTCAGACCATCTCTTGAGAACGTAGAGACACAGGTGACTGCAAAACACCCGTGATGTGGTGATTGCACTTGTTCCGTGTTGTAACAAACCATCGATTTGTTGAAATAGTTCTTTATTTCTTTTGGCGGCGAGATTCTGTAGCTGTCGAAATAATAATTTTTCTTCTTCCCGTTCTTCATCCACACCACCCAGTGAGTGCCTTCACCCGATGAATCGTCTAGATTTAAAATTCCGCATTCCGATTGTCGAGGTCTTCTCTTCGGCAAGGCATCTCTGGAAAACACTCCTAGGAAATCTTCGATTTTCAAATCTTTTGCCGCATTCAACAGATCGATGTTGGATAGGGGTTCATTGGGTAAGACGACACCTTCTACGGATATCTTTATTTTCTTATTCATAAATAAGTATATATTTTTTTTAAATGACGTTATTTTTTTTTCTATTTTTTTCTTTTTTTTTTAAACTAACTTTCTCGATGTCACTATCGATTTCCATAATTTTGTGTTCATCTAATTCTTCTTGATTTTCTGGAATCCTATCATCCACAATCGTATCTGGAATCTTATCATCCACAATCGCATCTAGAATCCAATCATCTCCATTCATATCGTCTAAAATTAGATCCAAAGTCCAATTTCCGAGTGCCAAAGTGCTTATTTTATCGTCTAACACGAATCTCTTGTCATCGTCGGCCATCAGCGAAATCTTGTTGACTATTTCGGTATACAAGTCATGATTTTCGCTTCGAATCGATTTCATAGTCTTATACACCGGACCACTTCCTAACAGACAATCTTTATACTCTTGGAAAGAGATGTTTTTCTTCACCACGCACGCTTTAACTCGTTTGGGTCTCAAGCCCACGAATTCGACAATTTGTTTACCGCTGCTCTCTTCCTTAAATTTACCCAACACCTTCTTGTTGTCGTTCGATTGAATATTGGACGGGTGATCAACGGGATAATTGCTCGTGTCGAACCACTTGGCCACATCCGGAGATATATCTCGGTAGACGTCTTTTGTCTCTATCTCATAAACTAAACTGTCCGTGTCAGTGAACAGTAGTTTGGCTTTGTCACCAAATTTTCGTTTGACGTAATCGTAGTGAAACTCGTACATCAATCGCTTGCTGATATCTAAGATGATCAGTCCAAGATAATACGGTTTGTCAAACTTCAGATGCGTCTTTTGCATGTGAACGGCCACTAGATTTTCGTCGAATATGGTTCGGTGTTTGTAATTGGGTTTCGCCACTAATGTTTTAGCTCTTTTCTCAGACGTGACGAGTCGAACGTCGGTTCTCTTCCTGGTGTTTTCCATCGATTTACCGTACACGCAGTTGTTCATGAGTTTGATGAAATCTTTTTCGAAATCGTTCGCGGCTTGAGTTCTGAGATTCGTGTTGAGATCGATGTATTTTTTCATCCAAGGCTCTTCGTCGAATCGAATGATGCGATGTAAGTTGACTAATTCCATCCCATAATCGACGTACTGTTTCAAATTCTCACTGTAGACGACGTAGTTATGTTTGTTAAATAAATTGGGAATGAGTTTTTCCTCGTCTCCTTTGTTCGGTTCCATTCGTTCGGGAGCCAGCGGATAATCGTTGTGTGGATCGTGTAATTCTTCCGGATAGTTCAAATCGACTTCTAAAATGCAAGGATAGTCTCTCCATTTTTGCATCTCTTCCGGTTCCTTCACCCATTCGAAATTTCCAATCGGTAAAGGATGACTCATAGCCCAACCATACAGATTATTGGCGTCCCAATACTGTATGTATTTAGTCGACCATTTCGAATCGAAACCTTCTTTCATGTAGGGATTGTTAGCTTCAGAATGTCTGTGGGAGATCATCGAGACGCCACCTCTCGCAGCCCTTTCGAACATGAGCAACATGTCCATGTCGGATAATAATTCCAATTGGACTTTGGTGGTCTTCAACAGAGCATCCCACACCAAACCGGGTGCGGTGAAATACCAAGCGGGATCCAGATGGTAATTTCTACAACAGACGTCTCGAAAATTTTCGAACACGTCTGCCAAGAGTAGAACGTCAGTCTTCAGATAGAGATCATGATAATCTCTCATGGTTTTCATATCGAATGATTTCCACACGTTTTTGGCATGTTCGTAATTCTCACCGGAAATGTCAGATTCATATAATTTCGAATAAAAATCTTCTTTTGAAGGTAGTGCGGTGTCTTCAAATCTCTTTAGATCGTTCATGTAATCGTAAGGATAGACTCCTTTCCTCCTTCGAAATGTTCGCTCATGATTTTAAATTTATCCTTGCTCATGTTATCGACTGATTTTTCCAGAGCGGTCGACATGAATTTAAAACTGTCGATGAAACGTATGCATCTACAAATGAATTTCTTTTTTTCTTTCAATGTATTTCCGTCGATTACTCTTTTCTTCTCCATGAGCTTCCATTTCATGAAGGAAATGTATCTTTCTTCGCTGTTCGCGATGCAATTTAATTCTTCGTGTGAGGTGCCGAGATTTTTCACGAACAGATGACTGTCGTAACCCGAGAAATTGTGAAACATCACCGGATAGAAAGTGGCGTCTCGATATTTTAAATTACACTTGCTGTGAGCCGGACCGCGATACAGACCCGTATAATGATCGTGGTCTCTGACCTTCTTATTTTCCTCTGAATTCTCGTCGAACGATTGTCTGCATATGTGACATTCGGTGGCTCTGTTATTTTCGTCCTGCTGCTCTTGCATGATGATCATTTTTGCCGGAGTTTTGAATTTGCCGTATAACATTTGAATTTTCGATTCTAACTCTTCCACGAACCTTTGAGCCACGTCGTCGTCTTCATGCTGTTTTGTGTAGGTGAAGGGACCCATGTCGTGTTGCGAGTCGAAAGCGCATTTCACGTAAATGCAATAGTCCGAAGGTATGTGTTTTTGATATCTTTTGACGTAACTTTGAAGAGCGTTGGGTTGACAGGAACTCATTTTCGCGGTGAAACATTCGAAATTGGCGTACACGACGAATGGTACTTTTAACCTTCTATTGTGATTTTCAAACTTCACGATGGTGTTGGGTTTGGGCATTTCGACGGCAACACCTTGATTTTCGTTGCAATATTCCTGATGTTTCGCCAACGAGTCTTCACTGTGAAACACGTTCATGCAGTTGCAACATAAACATATCTTATGTTTATGTTTATTATTTTGTCTCGACAGTAATCGGCTCGGATGTTTAACCCAACAATAATGACGATTGTCACCATTCGAAATCAATAATAAAATAATCGTCTTTTCTCTTCCGCGATACGAAGTCTGTCTGAGAGGATAGATCGTTCGATTTTCGTCATCGTATCCTAGGACGTTCACCGCTACGGTGGGATTTTGAGCCTCGAAATGTTCTATATGTTTTAACTCTGTTGGAAAAGTCACTCCGATCCAATCGAGATTTTTAGAAGTTTCCTCGTAATGAGGAACTCTATCGGTGTGTATTTCGACAGGGTATAAAACGGAGGTGACTGCCCATTTAAAACACTGATCATCTTTATTTCTCACGTTGACCATGGCGTGTTTCTTAGTCAAGAAATATGGTAATTATAAGTAGGAAGATCCTTTCAACGGATCGTTTTTATTCATGTGAATTTCGAGTTTCAACACCTCATCGAACGTCCAATTACTACCTTCATGTTGATAATTCGCGAGAGACGTCAACATCTTGTCTTTCATCTTTTCAAAAACGTCCGATAGATCTGAACCTCGAAATACGGGTTCGACGTTATATCTGAAATATGCATTTTTTACGATGCTCTCGCCGGAATTCACGTCGATTTTATTCATTATGCAATGGAGTATCATCTTAATTTTTAATCCCACGTTCATGTATTCGCGAAACAAATCCAATACTTCTTTCTTCACCCATTCCATGAACAATTTCGGATCGACTTTCTTCAACGAGGGAACCACGTCGAAAGTTTTAAAAATGCCTTTGATGGCCCTCTCCTGTTCTACGGGTTTCGATTGGAATAGTTCCACAATGAGTCATGTTACATATTCTTCTCCTTTCTCTTCGTCGATTGCTCATTGAATTTCGCTCGATATATCTCGTTTGTCTTGAATCTGAAGTGCATCACTCGTTTTCGTTTTAGTTTTTCTTTTCTTTTCTTTGGAAACTTGATGTTCTTCAACGGCTTTTTGTTTAGTCGTCTTCTTATTTTTCACAACCGATGCATCTTTTGACGTCGTTGCTATTGACATTTCGTTTGCTTTTCTAGCGTTTCGCAAATATTCTTGTATGACATCAATTTTTTTTGATTTAGTTCTATGATTTCTGAAATCTGAAATTTCTAATAGTTTACAAATCTCGTTTAACTGAGGTATGGTTTTCTCATTTAAATTTACCATTGTTTTATCTGTTTGCTTCATTTGTAAGAATATTTTTTTTTTTTTTTTGGAATTTTGTATTAAATAATTTGTTAAAAAAAGTTTTGCTTTTTTACTCTTTTTATATATATATAATAGAAAAAAAAAAAAAAAGTTAAATTTTAAATTCAATTTTTTTATTACAAAATTTAAAATATACATTATTTGCAAGAATTCATAAAAAACTAAATAATCGATCATGACAACAACACCTAAAAGATGCGAATTGAAATTGAAACGAGACGAAAAGTATGAGAAATCCAGTTTTAATATCTATACATTACAACCACACGATCCCATCAAATTGAATGAGGTTGAGATGGTGGACTTAGAGCGCTACTACCACAAATATCGAATGTGTTTGAAAGTGGATGAAGCCGCACTTGATTTGTTTTACGAGTACCAAAGCGAACTGCTGATTAATATCATCGTCGCCGAAGACAGAGAATTCGATAGGGGTGATTTATTGTTGTCCTATGGAGGTTACATATATCCAATAATCTCACCCGAACTCGTGAAGAAATCGGGTGGTGAGAACTCATTCGCCTATAAAAAAAAACTCAAAAGAGAAAAGATAAACATTCACACCATTTTCATATGTGGAAAAATGATGAATGTCAACTTGCTAATAACGGACTTGGAAATATAAACAATAGAGAGATTGAAATTAAAAATTTAACTTTTTATATATATATATATAAAGAGAAAAAAAACTTTTACTAAAAAAATTTTACATTAAAGAAAATTAAAAATTAAAAAAAACAACTTTTTTATATATATAAAGAGTAAAAAAAAAAACTTTTTAAACAAATTATTATTTAAATACTAAATAATCGATCATGAAGACAACAACACCTAAAAGATGGGAATTGAAATTGAAACGAGTCGAAACATATAAGAAATTCGGTCATAAAATCTATAGATTACAACGACCTGATCCCATCGAATTGAACGAGGTCGAGACGAAGAGCTTAGAGCACAAATATGAGATATATAAGATGCCTTTGAAATTGGACGAAGCCGCGCTCGATTTGATTTACGAGTACCAAAGCAATCTGCAGAACATCGTCATCGCCGAAGATAGAGAATTCGACAAGGACGATTTGTCGTTGCCCAATGGAAATTACATATTTCCAAACATCTCATTCGAACTCATGAAGAAATTGGGTGGTGAGAGCGAGTTGACCGATGTAAAAAAACTCAAAAGAGTAAAGATAAACATTCAACACATTTTCGAAAAAGGAGAAGACACGAGTGTCAACATGCTAATAACGGACTTGGAAATATAAACAATAGAGTGATTGATTTTTTAGAGAAGAAAAATGAAAAAAAAACAAAAAAAAACTAAGATCATCTTTAGATCTCATTACTTTTTTTTTTTTTTTTTTTTCCTTCTTCTTCACTATCATCATAATATATTATAATAACGTTTCCTTTTCTCTCAGTTTTCAGCGTCGATTCTTCTTCTTTTTCTTTTTTACTTTTTCTTTGTGATATGATACGATTATAATAACATTTTTGTTTATCCGAATCATAATTATGAACGAATGTTGTGCATCTCTTGGTAACACTCGCATCATTACCTTTCTCTTCAGAAGGTAGTGGTGACCGTGGAAAGCATCGTCTCATTCTCAACCGTCTATCCCGCGCTTTATCTATCTCTTTCATTAGTTCTTTCCTTAGATATCCATCATTAGCGTCTAACCATTTTTTTATTTTTTTGCTCTCTGGCTTGCGATGTTCGTCATTATCGTCAAATTGTTTCTCCACCTTTTCATCCAGGTGATAAGTTTGTTTCTCCACTTTTTTATCCATTTTAAATATATTATTTTATACTTTCTATGATTTTATATATTTTATATAATTTTATATTATAATAACATATTCAAAATCGGTATGTTCTTAAATGGCGAATTCTCACCGAGCAACAAACCCTTGCCAAGTTGCTCGACGTTCCGTCCACTCTTCAGATAGAGACCGTTTCCTCTCAGAGAGTTGCCACCTCTAACGGGTTCTAGATACAATCCTTTACCGCTGTCGTCTACGTGGACATGACACACGGCTCCTCCCTTCTTCAAAAACAGTCTGCTGCCACCCATTAATTTCTCAACTGCCGAACTAGCGAGTCCTGTGAGAGCTCCCACGCTGAGAGTCTTTCCGAGAAAGGGCAGCGCCTTTGCGGCGAAGGGTAATGCTTTTGTGGCTATTCCTGCCAATAGCGGTAGGAAACCACCTTTCATTCTCAAATTGTATCTCAATTGAGCGGGACTCATTCTCACCGTCAACCCTCTTCCATCGCGAATCGCTTTCTCCATCCTTTTGATTTGACTTCTGGTGCAGGCGATCGAATCCTGACCGCCTCTCATCAGATCTTCGTGAGTGAATTTGAATCTCACCGCCTCGCCTCGAGTTGTTAATGCTCTCTTAAGTTTCTTCCTCTGTCCTGCGGATATGTTCACATTTTTACCCACGTATTCTGTCATAATTCTGTTTTTTTTTTTTTTTTTTTTAAAATATATTTACTTCAATTGTTTCTTGTTTAATAATTATATTAAAATAATTTTGTAAAATTAATATTGCGTTTATTTTATTTTTGTTATCTATATATATAATATTTTTTTTTTTTTTTTTGCTTTTATATTTCTCTTATGTGAAATCGTATCGTCACTCTCTCTCCACAAAGATCTAACAGTTCACCATTTTGATCTGTCAACGTGGTTTTGAGACTATACAACGTGTCTAAAATCACTGGTAGATAAACTAAATTTCGAGGTCGCTCCACGATCTTATAACCCGGTGACACGTTTGGAAAGAAGGAATAGATCGTCGGTTGAGTGCTACCATTCACGTAGCTTCCAGCAATCACGTCCACTTTCACCAGAATGCTATTGACAGCAAGAATGTCGACCATATTTTCAGATGCCGCGTGGCCTCGATACATCTTTCGATCGAATCCCAACATCTTGCCTATAGAATCGTCCATGTTGAAATCCACTCGAAAATTATCTTCCAAATCCAACATCGTCTGTAAGGTATTAGGATTGGGAGCGAGTCTGATCTTGTTGCTTCCCTTTCCATCCGTCTTCATTCGCGTCTGAATGTAATCAAATCGTCTATGTTGTAACTCCCTTTGGGAATTCGAATCTCCAACCAATCCGTTCCGTCGGAATACTTGAACGAGTTATTGTTTTCGGTGACGTTGGGAAAGGAATAATAAGTCTCCAGATTCACCAACGCCATCTCGTATCATTTCTCTCTATTCAATTCGATGGAAGGTTCGAATTTCGTAGCGAATCGAGTCGAATCACCACTCACCACGATTTGAATGGATTGTTTCGCAGCCGTATTCTCGGCTATCCGTCCTAACAAGTCTCCATGTTCGAACATTATATTTAATTTTATTATTTTTTTTTACTCAAAACTAATTATTTGAAGATTTATTATTTTTCTAATTTTTTTTTATTTTCACGCTCTATCTTATTATTACCATCGGAAACATAAAACTTGTCGAATCTGCACCGATATTTTCCGTGATTAAATTCGCTTGTCAAATCGATCACGACGAAATTGTAAAGTCCACCATCCCAAACCCTCTTGCAGAATCTCCTGAATTCCGCAGCGCTCATGTTGTTTGCGACGTGATCACCGTAGATGTGATTGAGATTCTTGAGATCTTGGCGAAAGAGACATAGAAAATTAGCGTTCTCCCTTATCGTCTGTCTGGGCAATCGAAAATAATTCTGCGACAGGTAGAAACAGTCCACATTGCTGTGTCGACCCCTAACGTAATACGATTCACATCGGTTCTGTCTTTCCAAAAGCAGATCGTCGAAAATCATGAGATTCTTATCTTCCGATTTCAGTTCTCTAGGATCCGGAACGTCGCTAGCATTCTCATAAAATCGACACTCGACGTTCGAAGATGCATTTCTCTTCATCAGCTCCATCGCCGCACCGTCCAAAATGGTCGAGAGTGGAGCTCCTCTCTTGTCGAATTCCTCCCTACTGTCAAAGATTCTGGCTATGACGTCCTTGGGCAATCTGCGATCCATGCACTCTCGAAGCAATCTGTATTTGGGTTGAAACAAGCTCTTGCCAAACACGAACAATCTGTCGTAATCCAACCAGTCGGGTCGGGACAACAGATTCATCAACAGATTGGTCTTTCCACAATTCGATTTTCCCACTATCAAGCCTCTTATGCTCTTGGGAAAGAACTCGTTATTCGACCTCTTGGTCGCGGCGTCATTCCAAGACATATCTTTAATGTTCATCTTTGTTTTATTTTTGTTTGTTTGTTATTTTAGATTCTTTTCAAACACATATTTTTTTTATGTTTTTCAAACTCTGTTTTTTTAATGTTATTATTATTTATTTATATCGCACCGTCGCGAGTTCTCTTCAGTCTGGATCCACTCGTCATTTTGGCTAAATCTTGTATGGGCACCACGGCATCCTTAAAATCTTTCCAACTTTTCGGCGTTCGCTCTAACGCAGCTCGCTTCGCCGGCGGACTGATCAACTTGTCGATCAATGCGTCGGCTGCCCTCTTGCCAGCCACAGAAGCTATCCTACCACTGGCTTCAGAAGCGGCTTTCTTACCAGTATCCAAAGCCATCTTCTTACCGACCTCAAATGCGGTCGATGCGAGTTTTCTACCCGCATTGCTCGTGAACGCTCGCATTATAGAATCGACGATGCCAGAACCGCCTTGAACGTAAGTTCTGACGTATCCCCTGTTCTTTATCACCAACATATTTTATTTTCATGATATATTTTTGTTTTTTTTCACTGGTAAATCGTTTTTGCCGTTTAAATACTTTTATTATTCTAGTGTAAAAATTTACTGTTTTATTTTTGTTTGTTTGTTTGTTTGTTTCTCTCTACTTATTATATACACATCAATCCTTCAATTCGTTCATCAGCCTTTTATACTGGTTTTTATTCAAAACCTTCTGTCTTAACAATTCGTCAGATATAGCAACTATCTGATTATCTAATCCCGTGTTACCAGCCCGTCTGCTCACCATCAACAAACTCAATCTCTGAGACAGAGCGTCGGAATCGCTCGGAAGAAAAGTGGTTTTCACCCCTTTGCCGGTCACCGATTCGACGAACTTCTTGTTCATATCCCATATGGGTTTCACCACTTTCGTCCACTTATAACCTCTGTTGGCTTTGGGTCTCGTCTCTCTGGCATCGTTATTTCTCTTCATGGCGTGGGTCTGGACCAGAATGTCTCCGTAATTGTCGAAATCCTGTTCCGTGTAATTGCTGGGCTTGTCGTAAAGGAGCAATCTCCGCAGACCATCAGTTACTTTATATTTATTCAAACCCACGATCAATTCATCATCATCCATTTCCACTTCCGTATCACCTACAAAAGTTCTACCCTCAGAATCCTTATAAATTCCATACGACTGATCTCTCTTACCGCCATCATCATCGATCGATGCGACGCTACTAGTGGTGATAGTCGAAGCCGTATCGGTGTCGCTCTCGCTCATATCTGTTTGAATTCCCGTGGGAACGTAATCCGGAGTAGATTGAACGGAATACCGATTTCCAAAACTAGGAGGCAACGAACCCATTCTCAAAGAACTCTCCTTTATGGGTCTCAATTCTTTGACTATCTCCTTCCTGCTTCGCTCTTGACCCTCCGTCACGGGTTTAAATATTTTTGTGGCTTCGCGTCTGAGTTCCATCTCACCAAGACGTCTGCTTCTGTCAGCAGACTGAATGCTCTTCTTAGCACGTTCATACTCGCCTAAAATTAAATCTCGGCGCCTAGGATCCATCTGTAAAAACATCTTTCGTTTTTAATTGTTTTTATTATTTTCAAAATTAAATGTTTAAGTATATTTTTTTTTATGTTTTTAAGTAATAAAAAAACTCTTTCCGTCTTAATATATAATAATCTGAAAATATTCACATCTCAACTGACTGTGTTAATTGAAGTTTAAAAAAATACGTTTAAACAGTACATGACAAACCGGTTTCTGATTTAACGCATTTTGACAGTAGTTTTTACATTTGTCAAAAGATTTTTCATTCACACATCAATTCACTGAGTGTCGAATTAAGAGAGAATCCTTTTGATGACTGCGATTGCTATCATGAATATATTAATTGAGCGGAAAATGCGTTTTAAACATTCCGTGGGGAATTCCCCTAATAATGTCATAAATGGGAAAAAACCCACCGCCTCAAAAACAAGGGAGAGTTCTGGACCATCTGTCTCAAGACAATTGCGGGTTCTGGACCGCTGGTCTAGAGTCCCCAAAACTGTTTTTTGATGATGACCCAGAATTTTTTGCTTTTGCTCGCGTTCGCCAACGATGGATCGATGGGTCTGATCTGCGATGGGAACGTCGACGAAAAATTACGTACAAGATACAAGTGAAGATGTACAATTTCACCTTTTTTTTAAAAACGCGCGTTCACCACGCGTTCACCACGAGTATTTGAACGTTAAAAGCGCGATCTAGGAGTCACAACTGTACATGGGAGGGATTCAAGACCATGTACAGTTTTTGTGAACAAGCGTGTGATTTAACACTGAATTCCACGTTGGTGAACGCATCGTGTGCGTATGTTTGTACACGTACATGTACAAGTGGTCGTAGATCGGCAATTATTACCTACTATTAACTCAATAAATGTATTAGTTTGCAAACGATCTCCATTCAACAATTTTAAGAAAACACCTAAAAGACAATGGTTTGATACTGAGTGCAAGCATTTAAAATCTGTGATGGAAAAAGTTATACGGGAAATGAAAGATAAACCTTTCGATAAGTCACTTCTCGGTAAATACTTCGCGGCGAAAAAAGCGTACAAAAAGGAAACTAAGTGGAAACGAAAAATGTACTTTTAAAACATGTGTGATAAGTTGGAGTCACTAGAATCATCTGATCCCGAATGCTACTGGAAGATTATTAACCAGCTCAGAGTTAAAGAGCCTGATAATAACAGCCTTGATCCTGATACAACTGTAGAGTTTTTCAACCAGTTGTTATGTCGCGACATATCACCCATCGAGAACACTGAACACACTGACACTGTAAAAACTCACAAATTCCCTTTAAACAATGATCCGATTACTGCGGATGAAATATTTGCTGCGCTGAAACTTATGAAAAATAAAACTTCATCAGGACCGGATAATGTCTCTAACAAACTGTTAAAAGCGATAGTACCGTACATGATTGATGCTGTAATCAAAGTTTTCAATCACAATTTCGAATCGGGACATTATCCGCTCGACTGGAGTCAATCATTCCTCACTACTATCTACAAAAAAGGTAACAGACATGATCCTAATAATTATCGAGCGATAGCCGTCAGTTCGGCTGTGGGTAAACTGTTTAATAAAATAATTAACGCCAGACTCGATCACTACTTGGAAAGTAACAAGCTAATTAGTGATAATCAGTTTGGATTTCGAGAACACAGTAGTACAATAGACAGTGCTTTTGTTCTCAAAACCATAATTGATAAATGTAAATTTTCTAAGAAACCTCTCTATGCAGTGTTTGTAGATTTTCAAAAAGCTTTCGATACAGTCAACCGTTCACTTTTATTTCGCAAAATGGCAAATATTGGTGTTCATTGCGCGGTATCAAACATCATGCAATCCCTCTATGCATCGAGTTATTATCGAACAAAAACAAGTTCAGGACTGGGTCCACCTCAGCTATCTACAATAGGCGTGAGACAAGGCTGCGTCTTATCACCCACGTTATTTAAAATATTTATTGATGATATAAAAACATTTTTTGATGATAGTTGCGGTCCCATTTCCTTACAAGACATGAACATTAATCACCTTTTATTTGCAGATGATCTTGTCATGTTTTCTCACTCCGCTTCGAGACTTCAAAATAGTCTTAACAAATTAGAAGAATTTACTTCACGAAATGACCTTACAGTTAATGTTGACAAAACCAAATGTCTAATATTTTCTCACAGAAAAACGAAGACTTTGTCAACGTTCAATCTGGGAAACAGAGCTCTAGAATTTTGTAATAATTACACGTACCTTGGAATAATGTTTTCAGATAATTGTAAACTAAATGAAGCCCAAAAAGCTTTATGTCTCAAAGGGAACAAAGCACTACATTGCCTGGTAAATTTCTTTACAGGAAAACATTTGCCGTCGGTAGAAATCCTCTCAAAACTTTTTGATAAATTGATAAAACCCGTTATACTATATGGCAGTGAACTGTGGGGTGTGCAAAATCCGTTATACAAACTTGAAAAGATGCCATGCGAGGCAGTTCATACAAGATGTTGTAAGATGATACTTCATGTCAATAAAAACGCATCTAATCATGCAGTGAAGGCCGAACTTGGTAGGTATCCAGTTACTATTGACGCTTCAGTCCGTCGTTTAAAATATATTGCCAAACTGCAGAACAATGAATCAAATATGCTTCTTCACCACGCTTCCACAGAATCAAAATTATATGCCGATTTCAAAATACTGTCAGAAATGCTTAACCATTATGGGGTACCGAAAGTGGAGGAAATCACCAATTTGGGCAAAACACTGAAACACTTCACCGAAAAACTCAGGAACGAATATTTGAATTCTTTTAAAGAAGAAATTTTTAATGATAATAAACGAACGGGTAAAAACAAACTTCGAACCTATCGAACATTTAAGAGTGATTACGCTATAGAACTATTTCTCATTCATACAAAATCACATGAAGCAAGAATTAATTTTACGAAACTGAGAATTAGCAGTCACAATCTCGCTATAGAGAGAGGACGATACGTGCAGCCCCCATACCACTGAGTGAAAGATTATGTCGCGTTTGCTCAACGGGAGATGTTGAAAGTGAAAAACACTTCCTCATTGACTGTCCAGCATACGAATCAGAGAGAAAGCAACTGTTTGATATTGTATCGAATGCCCGGCCGGAGTTCTATGCCTTGAACAGCTTAGACAAATTTCAAGTGATCATGAAAAATGACAATCCCTCTACATGTGCTGCCGTCTGTGACATAATCCAGTTGTTCTTTATAAAGCGTAACTTTTTAATCAGTAATTAGAATATCCATGAACATGAACACATGAATCCATGAATACAATATCATTTTAAGCTCAGGGTTCAATTCATAGGCAAGCATTCAGTCCTGACTAAGAGCATAATTATCAAGCTACATATGTTTACATGTTGTGGAGGCATATTTTCACACAAATAGTATTGTGTTCTCTGTAAATATTTGTATTTGTATATATTTCTTGAAATTTCCGTTTCATTTCCAACACTCTTCACATTTGTATGAAGGTACAAAGATTGTATTGTAATTTCAGTTACAAATTTATTCATAACTTACTTGTGTGCAATCTGCCTCATCGAAGGTGTTTTTTGCAATAAATCTAATCTAATCTAATCTAATCTAATCTAAGCCACGTCTCCCTCAAATTTTATTCAACTGTTCACTTCACGTAAAAGTTACGTTCCGTGGTAGGTGGAAGTAGGCCATCAGTATTACATTGTATTTTGGTTTTGACCGTTTCCCGAGAACTGAAAAACACAGTTTGTAAAAGTGGAGTTAGATATAAAGCCAGATGACATGAAATTAGTTGAATTCAATGTCAAAATTGCCGTATTCGTCGTGGCCAGCCATTGTTTACACTCGATTTGGGTAAAACGATGAACGCAGACGATCACCCAGTGTGGATAAAGTTTGAAATGTTAAATAAATACAGTTGTGAAGAAAAAGAAAAATTGACCCAACACGGTCATTTAAATATTTTATAAATAATTTCATGGTGATAAATTAGTATTATAATTTTTTTTTCTTTTTCACATTTAGAACGTGCCAGTGTTCTAACTTCTACTGATTTGACACCATGTTGCAACTCCGAAGACTGGTATTTTAGGGGCGTGGCTTGAGGCGGACCTAATTGTGTTTTTTTCTGTTCATTGAGTTATGAAAAGAAAAAAAAAACAGAATCGTGTGAGCCAATCGTTTTATCTGAAAACGCATGAACCGAGAAAAGTTTAATTATTGTAATTTCACCGGTCGAAAACGCATTCAGTCATTTAAATGCCCGTTTCAAGAGGGAAAGTTCGACCTAATGGAGTATTTGAACTCTGTTGTAAAATGTTCTGGTTATTCAGAAAAAAAAAATGGCAAGTAAGCTCGAAGATTGCCTGTAGATCTTCTAAATGATCGCGAATAACTGTATTGTGAAACAGATTGTATGCGTATACAATATTGTTAAAAATAAACTTTTGAAATTAGTGTAAAAGTAAGAAATGTGCAACGATAACGTTTTAACTCTTTACCCAACGCAGACGATATCAAAATTTATCATTTTAAATATAATTTTTAAAAATTTTTCAAAACATTTCAACAAAACCATATCATGTGACCCCTCGTTGGAACGAGCTCGGCGAGCTCGTTCCAACGAGGGGTCACATGATGTGGTTTTGTAGAAATATTTTGAAAAATAAAAATTTTTCAACTGCTGAATTTGCATATTACGCGGGCGGATGTGGGCGATTCGCTGGGTAAAGGGTTAATTTCCTCCAAGTCCGAAAAATAAGATACGGACAAGCGGCAATCCGTTGATCATACAGATTATTCGCACCTACTGACCCCACCATATGAACAATAGCTTCCAGCATATCGAGACTACCCCACCACCAGGGACGCCGGAAGCACGAGAAGAGAGGGAGGGGGCAGCTGCCCTCCTGACCACGAGGGCGAGGGGGGGGGGGCAGACAATGCTCTTCCCAGGTTCGTAACGATTTTTTCTCGAAGTAAAGCTAAAATACACTCCAAATCCTTTCTGGGAGCTTTCAAAATTTCAATGGGGAAATTGGAAGGAGGTGCCCCCTCCCGATGGGAGGAGGGCCCCCTCCTTTCAAACTCACCCTCTCGGACATTCGGCCTTCGAGACATGCATGCTTCGGCATATCATCGTGGTGCTGCTCGTGCGACTAAAAACCCATTTCCCGGGGTCTGACCCCCCCCCCCCCCCCAAGCCCTGAAGTGCTCCTGGCGTCCCTGCCCACCATCTTGTTTATACGAACGGCTGAACTACAAAATGACTGGGTATTCTTTTCATTATATGCGCTGCGATGTATTAATTGAAAATAAAACACCCAAACGAAGACACATAGTAATATTAATTTAAACTTATTGTGTAGTGTGCGTAACTGTCGGGGAGATATTCTCTTTTCTTTCTGTCGTGACGTTAGATACCGAAAAATATTTATTGGGTATTTTCTTATACAGTATCACAAAAACCCTTTTTTGTTGTCAGTTGAATTACTGAGTGTCCTTCTAATAATTGTTTTTATAGATGTGAAGACGTGTAATAAACATAGAACGAGACACGCATGTGAATGGGTTAATCGATATGGCACTTGCGCTATCGCGGAAGGATAAAACTCGAGGCCTGCGGCCTCTCGTTTCATCCTTCCGCGCTGGTACCTGTGCCATATCGACTAACCCACATGCGTGTGTCGTTCTGTGTATTGGGTGTTTTTATTCTGATGCTGAAATGCATTTTCGATTCAACAATTGTTTCCCAGTTACATCCCTGTTAACGGTTACCAGCACAAAAGTGTTTTTTCCGCCCGTTTCCCGTTTTGATTCAGTGTTTCTTTTCGCAGTTACAACGCTTGCTTGTTGTTATTAACTAAATGTGCATGTAATTGCTCCAAGTTGGTAGTCAACCAGAAATGTCGATGCCATGTTTTAGATATTGGAAATCACGAAGTTATAAAATTGGACATTATTCAATCTGCTCGTTGAGTGGTTGTTCTAATCAGAGGGGTCGCTGTGGGTACGGAAGACCTGAGGTTATTTTGTTATTACTGTTATTACTGAACATGCCCATTCAATCTTCACATGCATGAACTCAAAATGTCAAACTTCAGGACGTACAGTCACTGCACGATCCACTCCACTCCACTCGCCCCACTCCACAGCTCAAGCCCTTACGGCACTGACCACAATGCAAGGGGGCGAGTATCAAAACCTCTCTCATCCTACAATAGTCAGGAGTGTAGATTCAAGAGAGTGCATGGGTTTGTAGGAAACCTTTGTACGTCAAATTATTTGTAGATGTACATAATCTTGAAATAGACTACAATAATTGACAATTTGCCATTTAAAATCAAAGATAGTGACTCTGTATTTTGGACACACGTTATTCCCCAAACATTTCCAAGTTAGTTAAGGATATAACCCCTCTTAAGTCGAGGTGAAGGACGTGGATTTCTCGACAGGACCTAGAGATGGGATGCATCGACGCGTGCCACTTGTGACACTTGTCGATGCTGTGCATCGCTTATTTCCGTGGGAGAACTTATGGTCTTACCCATCACCAGAAGAAAACTACCAAGTCCATTGGCAGTAGTAACAATATTTGTGTGTGTTGGAATTCCATGGGATTATGCTGCGAAATAACTTAAATCAGAACTTACATCATCATACAGATAATTTATATCAAATGACAACAATATTTATTCAGCGCGTTGTGAAATAAGATCTATGCCAGCTTTCGTAGAAAACCCATACATCAAACTGTCCGGTGCTAAAGTTGCGTTCTGAAGTCTAAATTGAGAAAAAATGTGTACAGAGAAAGATTCAGTTGTGACCGAATTCTTTCTATCCTGACCACGTGGAGAGTGGAAGATGGTGTAAACGGGCATAGCGGGGGAGGAATTCGCTAGAATTGTGCACTTGGTGATACCTTCCTGAAATTTGGCATGATGTAAGGGTAGGCATCAGAGATTTCAAAATCGATCGGCTACAAGTTGGCACCATCCTCTAGCCACCACTAGCAGCGAAATCCAAAATGGCCGCCAAGCGGATCGAAAAAAAGCTATTTTCGCCGATCGCACAACTGAAGCTCCAAACCTAACACCATACATGTGCTGTAATTGATGTGAATGATGGAGTGAAGCCCTTGGAACAAGTTGGGGGGAAGATTAATGGATAATGGGATCAGAATTTCCGTCGATGTGTGCGTCTGTGTGTCTGACTGTCAGTATGATCGTCCGTCCGTAGATAAATTAGTGTTGAATGTTTCTCGGGAATGCAATGGTCAAATGAACATGGTATGAGAGATTCCTGTCAACACATGAACAAGGGTACTCGATAGTATGCAGCAGTGGGGATACTTGGACATTTGATAATCCAATTAAAGTGACAGTCTATTCTCAACTTCCGGCATTTTCGATAGATTTATTTTCTAAGAAAATAAAACTATCAAATTTCTAGAGGAGTTCTGGTTCAATCTCAACACCATAGCGACACGTCTGCCAGCAAGGGCAGTGCTGGAATGAACTCGGGATGCATTAGTTCCCGTTGTTAATTATACAATGTTATCTTGCCAGTATAGAACATTGGCAAAATGGGACTAGAAGGGGTGAGTGTATGTTTGCAGTCATTCGAGGTACAGGAATATTTTTTGACTACAAGTAGTATTCTTCATTTTCGGCCAGTTAAGATGTGGTGTGTTCCAAGTCAGGATTAATGTTGCCGACACTTAATGCCCATCCCTCATGGTATGCTACTTTACCAGGGATATAGAGATATAGCCACCACTGGGAGCCAAAACATGACCTTTGATGTCGATGAGTGGTCGAAATGTTTTAGCGAATAACTTATCGAAATATGATCCGGTATGGCAATTTGATACCTTACGTTAGATTTATTAGATCAACTCAGGTATGGATTCATTGAGACATGAGTGCGCTACAAGATGAAGGATTTCCAAGTTGATTTGCTATGGAGTAGGAACTGACTAGTCACATGTGGCCTATGGCCAGAGAAAGACAAGGATACCATAGATGAACACACGGGTGAACGAAGGTATCAACTGTTGTACAGAGGCAAAATAGTTGGGGATATTGTATCATGCTATGCATGAATTAACACCGTCTTGTGCAGTAAATAACAGACTATTTTCCGAAATCTAAAACTGTATTCCTATACCCCGGACAATGTAGCAAGCCACATGGGATGAACATTTGTTAGCAAAATCAACTCAACTAGAAACATGACATGTGTTAACTGGCCGAAAATGGAAAAAAAAATACCAGAATAGGAGATGACTGGTCCTAACATGACAGTATACTACTCAATATTGTTACAACAGCCACCTTCACACTTACACAAAGGTGTGCACCTTAATCCAGCTTTCAAGCATTTGCAATTGCCCTTGCAGGCCTTGGCACAACTACAGTGGAGCATCAGTGCACATGCAGCACTTGCGTCTCCTAGGTGAGTCCAAAATGGGACCAGAATATTGAGACGTGGATTCCACTCCCATCCGTACTGTGATGGGTCTGGCACACATAAGTGTTTCTGCAGAGCACGATGCCAAATGAAAGATGACACAAGAATTACCCTTTTTACATGTTGATACAGAGCTGCTTTGGTGGGCGGGATGTTTTCCATAGACTTAAGGCCATGTGTGAACATATGCCGTCTCGCATCATTGACACGTGTACTGACACAACTGTTACTGTACATCTGTATGGTGAGTTTTTCGATATGCTGCATATGAGGGGAATCCTCTGAAAAGACTTGCGGATTCTCAGTCAATTCTATCATCATTTCAGTTGATGCGGGAAAATTCATCCATGCATTCCATCCTGTCTTCTTCCCAATGCCGAGCATGCTGGATGTTACATCACAACCTGTGAAGGCGTGGAAGAAAGTCAGGGCCTTACAGTAATCAGGTCCAAGTTGTGAAGCTATCTCATGAATTGGCATATCTTTATATGCCTTTCCAATTCCAAACCCAATCCACAGCTCACTGAGTCCAAGGTCACGGAATGTTGCGAAATGGTGCAAAGACAGAATGACGACATCAGAATCAACCGTGCGAAGAAAAGCTATTTTGTGACCTTGTGAGACTGCATGGTTGAGATGAAGCATCATGCGCGTGTCTGCTTCCTCGTGGTTCGATGGAGATATGTCACATAAGCTAACATCCTTATTGCATAGTACATATTCTCCTGATGTCGTTAACAACTGGTACTCGGATGTTGATGTTAATTTCAGCAGTTCAGCAGACAGGAACTTGAAAAATTCGTCTTTATTCTCACTAACTTTCAAGAATGCCTGCCAATTCTTCCCTTTAGGTAAAGGGACGTTCTCGGACACCCGTATCAACCTAACTGCTGTCTCACCGAGGCGTTTTGCTCGCGTCTGATTCTTCAAACTGCCTTCGGGGTAACAGTCATAGATCGCATCAACCCTTGTGGTGTTCGTGTTAATCAGAGATTCGATGTATGGCAATAATTGCAATCGAGCATATTCTCCAAACAAATCCGCTTTCTGTGGTTTGATTACATGGACTACAGCAGGCATATCCAAGATGACAACTGAAGCTTGTCTAGCTGCTGAATTCTTCCCTTGTGCAGGAATAGCTGGTAAACAATTGAGAATTTGAGATTTTGTCCCACTCCGTAGCTTACCTCTATCGGATAATGCTGGCGGATCACGTGCATTCTCGTGCATGAAAAACTCATCCATGTTTGAATCAGGCCGGGCTTGCAGTGAAACGAACATCTGGGTAACTATTGCGGCAGTTGCTTTACTTGACATGAGTTTGTCTCGGCCTTTGTCCAGGTTGGCTGGGGGTGGGTTAAGGAAGGTATATATATTTGCCTTGGGAATAACATCATTCAGGGGTACGGTGCATTCCACAAGCCTTTCCTTCAAGAAAGTGGAATATAAATGCTTGCCCCTTTCGGGTAATGACCGTAAACTCTTACTAACTTCGGGGTCCATATATTCACCAGTATCTAATGTCACCAGCTGACCACTAGTTGATAATGAGTCCCTGATTCACCAGATCGAGGAGAGATTTCAATTGATTCAGAAATTTTTTCTGCTCTGATACCGAACTTTCCGGGTGTTCCGTGTTATCTGATGATGTTGTGTGGAAACTTGCATATTCATACTCATCTATAACACGCAGAACTTCTGACCTTGAAAGCTCAATAACGACTTTCTCTTCAGCCTGGCCATAGAGACCTTTTGGACCACTGTCTTCTTTGAGTAGTTGGATACTATGTTCTTGGCTCTGATCTAAACCCATCATACTGAACTTCCTCTCACTACGCTGGACCACAAAATGGCCTTCCATGAATTTGTTGTGGATTGAAGGATGCCGCCTGGGTAGCTGAGACATGTCTCTCAGAAATACGGGGACCCACCGACAATAATTTGTATGTCCTAGGGCAAAAAAGTAACTGCACAACTCATCGATAGAACACAGTGTACCAGGCCAGTTACCGATTCGTTGGTTCCGAACGAATTGACAGCTTGTCAAGAGAAAGTTCCGAACGATTTCACCCCAATAGCGCGCAGTTGGAGATTGTGAAAGAATCCTCTGTTCCCACATTTCAAATGACTCATGGGGCCCAGTCTGCTGACAGTAAATCTCATAAGCATTCTTTCTGAGGATCTCAAGCCAAGCTAGAGTGAGAAGATATGCCTGTCGCGTCCTCTTGACATGTTTCCCACCAAGTAGGGATGATGCTACACCGGGTGTGAATATCTTTGCGAGGTGAAACATTCGCTCCCAACCAGAACCACCCATAAGCTTACCACCAGCTTCTTGGGTGCACATTTCAAGATGCAGGAATCCAATCATACACACCATTCGATCCTCACCTATCTCCTCTGGGAACAGCCATTGACATTTTTTCTGCCTGGCATACAACGGACAGTCACCTTCAATGACAGGTATCTGGTCGGGGTTTACGAAAGCAGTAGCTTCCCTGACCACATACATAGCATGCTTCTGCATACTGAGTGAGTCCGCTTTCTGCTCACTGAAAACAGGGAATACCCCAATAACTGCACGAGGTTTGACATTGTCTTGATCTTCATGTTTTGAAAAGAAGCCTGAAAAGGTCACAGGGACTTCATCAAGCTGCCAGCTGCCATCAACCTTCCCTTTATTGCTGATCTGTGACACATGAGACAACCAGTCATTCTCTCCCACGTTCAAATCTGCATATTCATTGGGCCGTACATTACATTCATCTGGAGATTCAAGCCTGATGTCCCCACCAAAGTCTTCAACGAAAGGAACAAATGCATAGTCGTCTGGGAGTTCAATTTGTGTGTCTTCTGGAACATCTAAACTCAGTGGTGGGGGATCAGTACCCACATTGTCCCTGCTCAGTTGACCAATGAGTGTGATGGACGTACCATGCATATCAGATCTACCAGATACATCAATGTTATCAGTGGTTCCTATCGAGAAAACATTACGTTTGCAGTTAGCTGGGACTACAACACCTTCGTTCTTGAACCGCAGTGAAACAGCTCTCGCGAAACTCCTGCGAACATCCATTACGCGATCATAAGAGACAGAGAGTCCCATTTGATGAAAATCTCTGATAAGATTTTTCATACGATCATGGGCATGCAACTTCAAACCCACATAAAGAGGCATTGGAGTTTCTCTGTCACGTCTCTGGTGAACATTTTGTGCATGTTCGGAGCGTTTCGCTGAATTGCTGATCAACATCTGTGAAATAGTACAAGCCACTCGAGTCTTGGCATTAACAGTCTCATCATCGCCTAAGTTCTGTATACTACATGTGCCCTCAAGTAGAACTCTAAGAAGAGTCAGGAGTGAGTTGGGTACAGGCTCGCTCAAGCAATAAGATGAAAATGATCCCGTGAAAGGAGCTTGAGATATGAGTATGTGTTTACGCAGAAGAAGACCCACATCAACTATCTTTTTTGCCTCTTCCTCAGACACTATACGAGTTAAAGATTCGGACAACAAGGAGCCAACTCGAAACCTACTTGAAATAAACACATCTCTACCCTGTGTGAAGGCGTCCCAGCCATCGCCCAATTTCTGCAACAAATGTTCTTTGAATCGAGTGGAATGTATTTCTTCACTAAGCCAATCAGAACCGACTTGCTTCAACCTCCGACTGTACAGATTCTTGAGATCGACAAGCTTCATCGCGGAATCGTTGTGTTCAACAAATGTTATGAGCTCTGCCATAACGAGAGGGTCATAGGGCAGGCCTGACGCGGAATGTTCGGCGTTCTTCGACTTTTTAGATTTAGCCGCTCGTGCTTCATTGGCAAGCTTACAATAACAGGTTTTGTGATAGTAAAGATCACTAGCAGCGGAATCAAATGCTGCATTGACCCGAGAAAAAACAACCCAGTTCTCGGCTTCCTTTGCCATAATTTTGAGTTTATTGTTATCAGACATTGATCTGCAAATAGGCTCACTGCTGTCACCTTCGCGTTTGTGACAATAAACACACTGGGGCAGTTTCCTGTCACAGCCAGATTCAAAACTTGTCCGTGTTCTTTTAGGACTCAGCGTGGAGCAGGATGCCACTGCCTCATTTCGCTCTCGCTTGTGTAGCACGCGCTGTACGATGTGAGTCCGAATACTGTCACGGCATGTCTTATGATATATTGCCTTATTCGTCAATAATTGCAATCGAGCATATTCTCCAAACAAATCCGCTTTCTGTGGTTTGATTACATGGACTACAGCAGGCATATCCAAGATGACAACTGAAGCTTGTCTAGCTGCTGAATTCTTCCCTTGTGCAGGAATAGCTGGTAAACAATTGAGAATTTGAGATTTTGTCCCACTCCGTAGCTTACCTCTATCGGATAATGCTGGCGGATCACGTGCATTCTCGTGCATGAAAAACTCATCCATGTTTGAATCAGGCCGGGCTTGCAGTGAAACGAACATCTGGGTAACTATTGCGGCAGTTGCTTTACTTGACATGAGTTTGTCTCGGCCTTTGTCCAGGTTGGCTGGGGGTGGGTTAAGGAAGGTATATATATTTGCCTTGGGAATAACATCATTCAGGGGTACGGTGCATTCCACAAGCCTTTCCTTCAAGAAAGTGGAATATAAATGCTTGCCCCTTTCGGGTAATGACCGTAAACTCTTACTAACTTCGGGGTCCATATATTCACCAGTATCTAATGTCACCAGCTGACCACTAGTTGATAATGAGTCCCTGATTCACCAGATCGAGGAGAGATTTCAATTGATTCAGAAATTTTTTCTGCTCTGATACCGAACTTTCCGGGTGTTCCGTGTTATCTGATGATGTTGTGTGGAAACTTGCATATTCATACTCATCTATAACACGCAGAACTTCTGACCTTGAAAGCTCAATAACGACTTTCTCTTCAGCCTGGCCATAGAGACCTTTTGGACCACTGTCTTCTTTGAGTAGTTGGATACTATGTTCTTGGCTCTGATCTAAACCCATCATACTGAACTTCCTCTCACTACGCTGGACCACAAAATGGCCTTCCATGAATTTGTTGTGGATTGAAGGATGCCGCCTGGGTAGCTGAGACATGTCTCTCAGAAATACGGGGACCCACCGACAATAATTTGTATGTCCTAGGGCAAAAAAGTAACTGCACAACTCATCGATAGAACACAGTGTACCAGGCCAGTTACCGATTCGTTGGTTCCGAACGAATTGACAGCTTGTCAAGAGAAAGTTCCGAACGATTTCACCCCAATAGCGCGCAGTTGGAGATTGTGAAAGAATCCTCTGTTCCCACATTTCAAATGACTCATGGGGCCCAGTCTGCTGACAGTAAATCTCATAAGCATTCTTTCTGAGGATCTCAAGCCAAGCTAGAGTGAGAAGATATGCCTGTCGCGTCCTCTTGACATGTTTCCCACCAAGTAGGGATGATGCTACACCGGGTGTGAATATCTTTGCGAGGTGAAACATTCGCTCCCAACCAGAACCACCCATAAGCTTACCACCAGCTTCTTGGGTGCACATTTCAAGATGCAGGAATCCAATCATACACACCATTCGATCCTCACCTATCTCCTCTGGGAACAGCCATTGACATTTTTTCTGCCTGGCATACAACGGACAGTCACCTTCAATGACAGGTATCTGGTCGGGGTTTACGAAAGCAGTAGCTTCCCTGATTTAGCCGCTCGTGCTTCATTGGCAAGCTTACAATAACAGGTTTTGTGATAGTAAAGATCACTAGCAGCGGAATCAAATGCTGCATTGACCCGAGAAAAAACAACCCAGTTCTCGGCTTCCTTTGCCATAATTTTGAGTTTATTGTTATCAGACATTGATCTGCAAATAGGCTCACTGCTGTCACCTTCGCGTTTGTGACAATAAACACACTGGGGCAGTTTCCTGTCACAGCCAGATTCAAAACTTGTCCGTGTTCTTTTAGGACTCAGCGTGGAGCAGGATGCCACTGCCTCATTTCGCTCTCGCTTGTGTAGCACGCGCTGTACGATGTGAGTCCGAATACTGTCACGGCATGTCTTATGATATATTGCCTTATTCGTCAACAGTGACATCGACATACACTCATCACTCTCTCTCATCAAACAATCAATGGTCAAATTATATGGAAGCTCAACGCCATTATCTAGGAAGCGCGTTATGTCTTCCTCAATAGCTTTATAGGCGTCATGAAAACGAGATTCTCTATACGGACGCATCAATTTCTTGGAACTGTCTTGCTGGCAAAAGCAACAACGTTCCCAGTCAGTACTAGTCCGTACACGAAGAGGATTCTCACTCATTCTGTGAATGATTTTTGTGAACAATCGCGTTCTCGAATTAATTTCGACAGACAAATCAGAATTGCTTGCGGAATTACGCCAAACAAGAGATTGTATGGCAAAGAGACTGCTTCATAAAGAGCGTTGTTTCTCCGGGATCAGCGTCATTCAGGTTTGCCTGAATGACGCTGATCCCGGAGAAACAACGCTCTTTTCAAGTTCCAAGAAATTGATGCGTCCGTATAGAGAATCTCGTTTTATTCTACATCATCTCCCACGTCTGTTTCCAACACGTGCGTGGATCAGAGTTCACTTTCGCGCCCTTACAATCGGATGTATAGTCGGTAGACCGTCGAAAAGGAGGTTCCCTTCAGCCGCTGGCGGCCATTTTGGATTGTGCCGCTACTGGTCGCCACCGGTCGGTGTCAACTTGTAGCCGATCGTTTTTGAGAACCTCATAGCCTACACTAACAGTGTGCCAAATTTCAAGAAGGTATCACCAAGTGCACAATTCACCTGTATGTGACGAATTCCTCCCCCGCTAGCAGTTCTCTGTGCCGAAAGAGGTAAGACGATTGCTGATCAAAGATCCACGTGTAGAATAAGAATTCGGAGGCTGTGAGCACAGTGTTACTTGTAGAAAGTCATCCCAGATTTCAGATAACAACGATGTGCCGTATGTTTGTCTTGGAGACACCTGTTTTGAGTTGTTTCACTTATGGATCGCAAGTTGTTATGCGCATATACTATATGGGTGATCTATAGTATTTATTTATTGTGGTTTAACCCTTTACCCAACGTAACGCCCAAAACCGGCCAGCGCTATTCTCAAAAATCGCCAATTAAT
This sequence comes from Pictodentalium vernedei, assembly GCA_031216915.1. Lineage (NCBI taxonomy): Eukaryota > Metazoa > Mollusca > Scaphopoda > Dentaliida > Dentaliidae > Pictodentalium > Pictodentalium vernedei. Next base: position 96,964,605 of record CM062295.1, on the reverse strand, counting down.
TTTCATTATTTTTTCATTTTTTGTCTCAAAAACATAGGTTATGATCCCTCGTTGGAACGAGCTCGTCGAGCTCGTTCCAATGAGGGGTCATAACCTATGTTTTTGAGACACATAATGAAAAAAATTAGTTATTCAAGATTTTTTTTGCAAGTGTCGTCTGCTTTTCATGTTAGGTAAAGGGTTAACAACAATTTCAACAACCAATGCTATATCATGTCGGACAGTTTTACGCATCTAGGAAGCCAGAGTACCTGGAAAGACCACCGAGGAGAGGCGAGTAACTGGCAGACTTTCCAACTAACTATCGCTTGGAGGAAAGCTTAACACACTGCACCACCGTGCCCCAACATGGACAACTGGTATTAAGTTTCTTGCCCAAACATAACGCAAGACGACGCGGGTGGGGATTGAACCTTCGACCTTTCAGCCTGAAGTCTAGTGCTATAGCCAATAAGCCAACGTGCTCCAGGTGCAGTGATGTGTGACTGACTGATTTTTGGAAATACTATCAATGCGTGTACATCTTATTCCTTCTGTGAACACTGCCATTGTTATCTATTATAGATAGGGTTTAATCAAGAGAACTGGAATTCCCGGGTTCCCGGTTCTGAAAACCGGTCACGATACCCGAAAAATCTACAGCACGGAACCAGGAATCACGCATGGTACTGCTTGTATTGAATTGAAGTTTTCTAAGTTGAAAAACTGCATCAACGTACCTTCGTAAGATTTCGTCAGCACTTCCACGCCTGCACTTTTTTTTACAATTCTGCTTCCTGAAGAACCTTTTTTCTCAAATCACTGTAGCTCTCATTCAGTTGCGGAGGACTGCTGACTATTAACAGCAAGATGTTTACTCGTTTCAAAGTTCAAACTCGTCTTTTTTCAGAATCACTAGTATCACTAACTATTCACTACATCCTTCAGCATCAACTCATTTTTCACTGCCGTCACAAGTCTTCTCTGCTTCGAGCAGAGGAGAGTGGTGACGACAATGAGGAGAGAGTTGAATCCAGGAGGGTGTGGTTATAAAACTAGCGATTCTCAAAATGAAGACGAGTTGGAGGCGGGTTGGGGTTTTAACACTTCTCTTTGGAAAATAACTTTTCGCATGGAGATGGGGGCGCGGTGGCTCAGTTGGTAGAGGTGCAGGCTGCAAGCCGAGAGGTCCTCGGTCGAATCCCACCTGCGGCAACCGCGTTGTGTCCTTGGGCAAGACACTTCACACCCATTGCCAACGTGGGGGCACGGTTACGTTGTGTACTAAGGCGTACTGCACGTCGATGGTGCACCTGTCTTCAACCAATGCTAACCCTGCTTGTGTGGAGTTAGTATGTTGGGGAGCTGACAGTTGCTCGCCGTTTCTCGGTGGTTCTCTCCGGGTACTCCGGCTTCCTCCACCCGTAAAACTGTCGTGGTCAAGATTAGCCATTGTGCAAAAATATGTGACCTTAAACACCAATAAATAAATAAATAATTCCGCATGGAGATGGCAGATTGCCAATAAAATATGCTCACGAAAATACATGCGTCTTGTTACTCTCGTAAATTTACTTGATATTATCCGGGACATTTCCCGGTTCCCGGTTAGGAGTGTAATTTCATTCCCGTTCCCGTTACTAGAGAAAACCGGGAATTTCTTAAATTCTAGTTATAGGAGAAGCTTCACAAATTCCTAATCACTTTGAAAAAAGAAGATTTCTCAACTCCAGTAACCCTTTGTGTACCCAGCATGCTGACAATAACCGGACAATGCTATTACCAAAGATATCGCCATTCAGATTAACTAATTTTTCAATGTTTGCCTCCAAAACATTGCTTTTTACCTTTCATTGGAATGAGCTGGTCTAACTCGTCCCAATGGGGTGACATAAGCTATGACTTAAATTTGTTTTGGTTATTCAAAATGTTTGCAAGTGCCCCACCCCCCACCCCCACCCCCAACCGTGTTATGTAAAGAATTCATTTTACAGTATATAACAAAACGTTTTCCTTTATGTGGGAATTTCGTTTCCACACACGCCCGGCCAAAGGCGCAGAAAGCAGGGAGGTAGCAGAAGCTGCCCCCTTGCCGTGACGTTAGAAGGCATGGGGACAGCGAGTGCCCTTTTCTCCAAAAGTGCACTAGTATTTATTTATTTATTTATTTATTTATTTATTTATTTATTTATTTATTTATTGGGGTTTAACGACACTTTCGACAGGCAGGGTCGCCTCGTGTCGGACAGTTTTACGGGTGGAGGCAGCCGGAGTACCCGGAGAGAACCACCGAGCAACGGCGAGCAGCTGTCAGACTCCCCAACGTATTAACTTCACACAAGCAGGGTTACCATTGGTTTAAGACAAGTGCACCCATCCACGTGCAGTAGGCCGTAGCATAAAACGGCACCGTGATCCCTCGTGGGCAATTGGGATTACGTGTCTTCCCCAAGCACACAACGCGGTTGCCGCAGATGGGATTCGAACCGAGACCGAGACCTCTCGACTTGCAGCCTGCATCACTACCTGTTGAGCCACCCCTCTCCAAAAAAGGTGAACTAGTGGAAAAGACTTAAGAGAACTGTAATGCGAATCTCTCGAGTATTTTGAGCTTTTCAAGCGTGTGCAGAGCGTAATGGGAGAGGGGGGTATCAGGTATGACGAGGGAGACTGGTCTATAAGCAAGAGACAAAGAAACCAAACACTGGGTGAGTGACTGGTAAAGCTTTATATCGTCTCATGAGTGCAACAAGGCGCCATCTGCAATGCAAAAACATTGCAGATACCGCAATTTATGATACGCTGTAAACTCACAGTCAATTCATCTCCCAGTCGAGTGCCCCTTTTTGATACTCCTGCCACCACCCTCACCCTCCCACTACTTTTGAAGAGTCTTGGATACGAAATTTTAAAATTTTCACGAAGGTAGAGCCCTTATTACGAGAGGGGAACATCCACTCCCGTTCTCCCTCAACAATGTGTGTCCCGCACCGGCCATCGCTGCGCGTTGAACGTCCAGCCGGTGCGGGCGCTCAACGCGTAACTATGACCAATGTGCGACGCGGGCTGTTAATTCTTAATTCCCTAACTCCTAAATTTCGGAAAGCATCACTGGGAAATATAGTTTTTCTTGACCGCGCCAAAAACGGTTCGGTAGGAATGGAGAGGATGCGCACACTCACTATTTTTTCCAAACCCATCCCACATTGAGCGTTTTACGCTTAAAAATTGTCAGTATTATGATATCGTATAGTGGTGTCTATCCATTCATAACCACGTCTCGACGTAATGAGTCGGTAATTGGTAGTATAAAGGTTTAAATTCATCTGGTTTGAGGTCACTTTTAAGAACAATATCCCAAGGTCGTGCAGTGTTTCGAAATGTCTAGCTTCAAGATTTGGGTCACTCAAATGGGTTCATTTCGTTTTATATTTATTGGGTGACAATGCTTCAAGGGTTAAGTTTTATGTCTGACTGTACTATTTTCTGGGTTGTGTAGATTAATATTTTCCTCTCAGCGGGCAAAAACTGCGTACGACACGTGTTTCTTTAAAAATAGGAAAATTAACACAAGATGGAATGTTTTCGTAACGGTTTATCTGAGATTAAAGTTTTAGAAGAGATGCCAAAATACACTAATTTGTATAGAGCATTTGTGTATTCATTTAATTTTACTTTCCTTCTCGATCTTTTTGAATTTTTGTTCTTTTAAACTCAAGTTTTACCTGCTGTGCTCGTTTTCCTTTGATGTATCTCTTTCTGTGATGTTTGACAAACTCACCCGAGCCCGGAGGTGCGGCGACGATGATAGATGGAGGGAGGTGGTGTAAACCGGATTTGTCCCGACTCTGAAGGCTCAAGTGCTGGCTGATAAAATATTCCAACTACATCACTGAGGCATGCCTTCATCGAAGGCATGCATTGATAATGTAGTCAGAATATTAATTAATTGGGGATGATAGCTCAAATCTCAATACTTCTTATACCTTTATTTGCGGATAAATAAAATGCACATGCAGTAGCGGTGCCTCTTTTTACCTGCGTCGCCAGCGCAGAGCAGGTCTAGTAACCGCTCGACTCCGTCCGTCCGTCAGTCCGTCTGTCCGTCCGTCAGTCCGTCCGAAACACTTCTTCCGTCAAAGTTTTCTTGGCTTCTATGCAAGGGAATGATTTTATATTTGGTCTGCTGCTTCATTATGATGAGTTGTATCGTATATCTAATTTTCAGATCTGCCGTGCAGCCACTTCCTGTTTGCCGATACTCGGAAATTTTACTGTACCCACTGAACATTGAAATTTTCCGTCAAGGTTTTCTCGGCTTCTATGCAAGGGATTGATTTATATTTGGTCTGCTGCTTCATAATGATGAGTTGTATCGTGCAAGCAATTTTCAGATCTGCTGTGCAACCACTTCCTGTTTGCCGATACTTTGAAATTTTACTGTACCCACTGAACATTGAAATGTTTCGTCAAACTTTTCTCGGCTTCTATGCAAGGGATTGATTTTATATTTCATCCGGAGCCTGATAATGATCAGTTGTATCGTGTATGCAATTTTCAGATCTGCTGTGCAGCCACTTCCTGTTTGCCGATTCAATTGCATACAGCGACGCAGGTCCAGACCCGGTATTGGTCTTGGCTTGTTTAATTAACTCTTTGGGGGCGCGGTGGCTCAGTTGGTAGAGGTGCAGGCTGCAAGCCGAGAGGTCCTCGGTTCGAATCCCACCTGCGGCAACTGCCTTGGGCAAGACACTTCACCCCGATTGCCTACATGGGGGCACGATGACGCTGTGTACTGAGGCGTACTACACGTTGATGGTGCGCATGTCTTCAACCAATCTAACCCTGCCTGTGCTGCGGTGCGGAGTTCAGAGTTACGATGCTGGGGAGCTGACAGCTGCTCGTCGTTGCTCGGTGGTTCTCTCCGGGTACTCCGGCTTCCTCCATCCGTAAAACTGTCACGGTCACGATTAGCCATTGTGCATAAGTATGTGACCTTAACCACCAATAAATAAATAAATAAATAAATATATTAACTCTTTACCTAACATGAAAAGCAGACGACACTTGCAAACAAAATTCTTGAATAACTATTTTTTTTCATTTTTTGTCTCAAAAATATAGGTTATGACCCCTCTTTGGAAGAACGAGCTCGTAGAGCTCGTTCCAAAGAGGGGTCATAACCTATGTTTTTGAGACAAAAAATGAAAAAAATAATGAAAATTAATTGGCATTTTTTTTGAATAGCGCTGGCCGGTTTTGGCCGTTACGTTGGGTAACGTAACATACTCCGAAGCGGCCATCGAGCGGGTCATCGAGTGTGCAGATCTGGTACCACAGCCACCCACCCAGTTGTATGTTCGACTGTGTGTGATACACGTCGAAGTATAAACTCTAGTCTGGGCAGAATGTTCCGACTATTGCGATTATTGTGGTGAGGAGGGGGTGTCACTCCTCCTCTGAACCCTCTTCGCTAAGCTTCTGCTCAAACTATTACTGAAACTCATGGAAGCTGGAAAGAGGCAATATCCCCACTCACTCCCATGATATTTCTAAAAGACTGATTCAAAGTTGGTAGAGTGTGTCAAATTTGCACTGCAAAACCGAAACTGAGAACATCTCGAGCTGGGCTCTCTCACTCAATCGTACTAACTTTTCTACAGGAAGGGCGGCGTGATTTATCGTTGTGCGATGATTGCGACTTTCAACACGCATAACAGACTAAATGGGTAGATAAATTGGGAACATCTCAGTGTGCCACCCCCTATTGTTCAGGTTAGTTGAGTGTATTTACAGGGACACGGTAGGGATTAGGTTTTTGTCTGTATTAATTACAGGTGTGATTGGGAAACTGAAATCTCAGTATGCCACCCCAACGAAGTTTCTTATCGGCTTTTAGCCCATACACCAGAGGAACCATTTTATTTTGCACAAATGCATTAATTGTATACAACTGATAAAATAAACCAGGACTTTTGTCAAAAGTTCCTTCACAATAATATGTCTCCGCATCTGAGAGTAGATAGAGGTTATCTACTGTTGAAAAGATAAGCATTGTATTGTCATTCCGAAGAAGGAAGTCTTGTCCTGAAGATGTTTTATCTGAATGCAGACGGTAGTGTAGTATCGCCTCTTTCTTTCGGTACTGTGGAATAGACTTTGCCCTGGATCTGTATAGACTTGCATGAATACTGTAATATGTTGGCACCTGTTTGATGTCGTCTTCCGGCTCATTCGCCCACAAAGCTGCTAATTCTTCTTGTACTAAATTTTGGCCACCTTGGTTGTTATTTAAAACAGGCTATAACCAGGGGGAGGCCACCAAAAATTTGCAGGGCGTGACGTGGGGGTGGGTGGGTCTCTTGATTGCGCCAAAAATGTGCATTTCCAACCTGTGCAATTTTTTGAATTTTTAAAAAATATATCAATATATCAGCTAATATATACCATCATTTGTGTTTCAAACCTTAAAGATGATGTTGTACATTACACCGTTGACATAAATACAACATCAGGAGGCTTTATATGTGAGAATATTGGGCTTAAACTGGGAAAATGTCACACGTTAGTAGGGGGTGGTTGTCTTGTTCGAAATGTAGAAAATGTGCAGACAATATTTTTGGAACAATTCAAATGAAAATTTGTTCCCGTATACACCTGCTCTGGCCAAGCCTGATATAACAGCTTGTCCTTTGTAGATTGGGGCTCACAGCCGCCCACAGAGGTTTAAATTGGTGATACCAGTCTAACCCTTTACCTAACATGAAAAGCAGACGACACTTGCCAAAAAATGATTGAATAACTAATTTTTTCATTTTTTGTCTCAAAAACATAGGTTATGACCCCTCATTGGAACGAGCTCAACGAGCTCGTTCCAATGAGGAGTCATAACCTATGTTTTTGAGACAAAAAATGAAAAAATAGTAAAAATTAATTGGTAATTTTCGAGAATAGCGCTGGCCGGTTTTTCCGTTACGTTGGGTAAAGGGTTAATGACATTATGAAAACCTCCTAAAGACAGCTGTGCCTACTAAGTTTCTAAGTTTATTTTGGATTTTAATGGGAGAGTGGGGGTGGGTGTCTGAGAACGGTAGTAGAAAATTTGCACGTAGTGAGTGGGTGGGTGTGAAAAGGAACCGAATAAAAAATAGGACGTTACGTCTTGCAAATTTTTAGTGCCCCCCCCCCCCCCCCCCCCTGCTATAACAACCAATTAAGCCTTATGTTTATACAAGGTAATTTCAGTGGGATGGCACGCTGAGATTAAACCGATAAATTGAGGAAGTGAGGAAGTTTCCCAAGGCTAATTGGGAACTGTGGGAGTATTGGTTCGCGCATTGGACTTCAGATCAGAAGGTCCTGGAATCGATCATGACCTGTGTAATCTGCGCCATATTATGCTCATGGGCAGGACACTTAATTCCAATTGACCAAGTGGAAGCACGGTGGCAAAGTGTGCTTAGGCGAACTGCGCTTCGATGGCACACATTTTTTTTCAACCAATTAATGCTAACCTTGTTTGTGCCGGGTTAGCATTTTGAAGAGTACGATAGTTACTAGCCACCGCTTGGTGGTTCTCTATGGGTACTGTGGCTTCCTCGCCCCCGTAACCTGTCCGATACGATATTACCATGGCTATTGATGGTGCCGTTAAATCCTTAAAAAAAAACCCAAAACCCAAATAAATAAATTGTGAACAGTTTTGGTCTTAATATATACAATGCGCTATATAACTTTTATACGACCTAATTAATAACAAATATTTAATGAGGATGAACTATATTTTAATCCTACAGTCTGTTAGAGAATAGATTCGTCCAATTCCATTGGATAGCTTTGTATGTTGGACGGAGCCTCTCAAGAACAGAGGCCCGAGAGGGTAAATTCTAACTCATGCAGAAGGTCACATTTCTTTTCGGATGCAGTCGGTCGTAGGAGACCCCCCCCCCCCCATACCTCCCAACCACTCCAGATACACAGGCATCTCAACACGTATAGCCTAGTGGACAGCTGCAGGGAAATTTTACGGGGCGAATTTGAATTCCCAATTCGCCCCCGAATAATATCGCCAACATAATAACCTCACCCGTAACAATGGGGTGAGGGCTAGGGTAAACTATATGTAAGTACTTCCATAGAAGAGACAGCAAGTGCAAAGAAAATTACTTTATGCTGTCCGATATTCGTTTGTCTGCCTGTTTTTGTACTGAAACGGTCGATCTTATTAACTCCAAGCACTCGGATAGTATTTCAGAATTTTCTTTATTATCTCCATATTGCCCATGCTGCAGGAAAAATTTAACAAATTACATCTTGTTTGACAGAGCTCACTGAGCTCTGTCAAACACGATATAATTTTTTAAATTCTCAGTTGCATTGTGGGGAAAATACACTATTGAAATTTACCCCACAAATACACTATTGAAACGGGAGCGCGGTGGCTCAGTAGGTAGAGGTGCAGGCTGCAAGCCGAGACGTCCTCGGTTAGAATCCCACCTGCGGCAACCGCGTTGTGTCCTTGGGCAAGACACTTCATCTCCATTACCCGCGTGGGGGCACGATGACGCCGTGTACTAAGGCGTACTGCACGTCGATAGTACGCATGTCTTCAACCAATCTAACACTGACTGTGCTGCAGTGCGGAGTTACGATGTTGAGGAGCTGGCAGCTGCTCGTCGTTGCTCGGTGGTTCTCTCCGGGTACTCCGGCTTCCTCCACCCATAAAACTGTCACGGTCATGATTAGCCATTGTGCATAAATATGTGACCTTAGACATCAATAAATAAATAAATAAATACACTATTGAAAACCTTGGTATTTTGACATCAGAGTGCAGAGAGTTAAAACTCCGAGCCTGTCATTGCACAAAACCCCGAGCCACTGCACACCCAGATTCATGAAGTGATAAGATAAGCACGCCGACTGTAGTCCCTGACAAATACTTTCAGTGTTTGGATGATCACAAGTCATTTGATAATAGCGGAAGTTTTGTCCAATCTTAAAACATCAAACGGGAAAAACTGTAGAGATTATGGAAATTTATTACATAATTGGGTATTTCGATATACTACGAGAAATGATGCACATCCTGCCTAAAGAAATGGGAACTTACTTAAAGCTGATATTTAAATATCGATGAAATGTCATTCTTCCGTTTTTAGCTTACCAACTTTAGTTGTGTGAGCTTATGGCATGGCTCGATCAGTCGGCGTCAGCGTCCGTGTCTAATAATGTTAAAATTTCTGTTTAGATCACTTACTCGCCCTATTTCCATATCATGGCCTTTATAATGCTGCTATATGATGATTATTATCATTCTACCATGATTTAACCCCTCAGACCCTACATTTTTCTTGACATTTTTAGTTGCGTTTAGTTTTCTGTTCAGCTCAGAATTTCATGTTCAACTTAGTGTTTAGGTCATTTGCTGTGTTTCTTCTCTTCCTACGGCACTTATATTCCTCAAACATGTTTCTCCTTATCATTGTTCCGTGATTTAACCCTTCTTCAGTGAATTTTTACAATTTTTTTCATCAAATTTTGAACGTTAAGTTTTCTGTTCAGCTCACACTTACATATTTTCAGTGTGTTAAAGTTTTTTTTTAGTTCAGCTGTCGACACCCTTTTCATCCCATGGCCATTATATTGCTTCTATGTGGTGCTTATTATCATTCTATCATTATTTAACCCTCACCCAGTGCATTCTAAACCTTTTTCTTACCATCTTTTAGCTACGTTTACTTTTCTGTTTAGCTCAGATTTTAGGTTTAACTTTGTGTTCAGGTCAGCTGCTTGTTCCTTCTCTTCTCGTGATGCTTATATTCCTCATACATGTTCCTCATTATCATTCTAGCATCATTTAACCCTGGTCCACTGAAGTTCTTCAAATTGTTCATCACATTTTTAACGCTCACACTTACACACTTTCAGCGTGTTAAAGTTTCTGTTTAGGTCAGCTGTCGACACCCTTTTCATCCCATGGCCTTTATATTGCTTCCATATGGTGCTTATTATCATTCTACCATTATTTCATTCTCACCCAGTGCATTTTAAACCTTTTTCTTAACATTTTGTAGTTACGTTTACTTTTCTGTTTAGCTCAGAATTTCATGTTTAACTTAGTGTTTAGGTCACCTGCTGTGTTCCTTCTCTCCCCATTGTGCTTATATTCCTCATATATGTTTTTCATTATCATTGTACCATGGTTTCACCCTTGTCCAATGAATTTCAATTCAAATTTCTCTTCAAATTTTCAACTTTTGAACGTTGGGTTTTCTGTTTAGCTCACACTTGGACATTTTCAATGTGTTAACGTTTCTATTCATGACAGCTGCCGACACCCTTTTCATCTCATGGCCTTTATATTGCTTCTATATGGTGCTTATTATCATTCTACCAGTATTTAACCCTCACTCTATGTGTTTTAAACCATTCTCTTAACTTTTTTATTTATTTACTTACGTTTAGTTTTCTGTTTAGCTCAGAATTTCATGTTTAAATTAGTGTTTATGTCAGTTTCTGTGTTCCTTCTCTTCCCATGGCCTTTATATAAATCATACATGTTCCTCATTATCATTCTACCAAGATTTAACCCTCATCCAGTCAATATTTTTTGCAAATTTATTTCCACATTTTTAACGTTAAGTCTCTGTTTAGCTCACACCTTGACATTTTCAGTGTGCTAAAGTTTCTGTTAAGGTCTGGCAACACCATTTGTAAAACATATTTCCGAGGTTCCTCATATGATCAACAATTAATAATCTAATTGTGCCATGTTGATTTTCTTCACCAGCAATTACAAATGATAGTGCATGGAAAAGGCAGTTTCCATCACCACATATTTTTTTTAAAACAGAGGGTTTTCCATTTCTCTATATAGTGTACTATCAGGTATCTGATAAGTCACAGCTTTTGGAAAGTTTAAATCAAACATAGTACACTGAAGCATCTGCCATTGAAGACTGGTTGGTTCAAAGTAATACTTCTCACTTAATAATGTGGCCATTAACCCCTCTGCTGTTAAAATTATTATTTTTTTCAGTTTTACTTTTAAGAGGTTGTGTTAGGTCAGCTTTGTCGCATGTTATGAGCCTGTTTGATATAGTTCTTGTGTTTGCCAAATTTACTATCAAAGAGGAATATCGGTGAGCTATAGGGCGTTGGCGTCCTTCTTGTTTAACTTTAGTGTCGTCGTCTTCAGTCTAATAACACAAATGAATTTAATCTTATAATCTTAACCCTTTACCCAACTTAACGGCCAAAACCACCCAACACATCACGAAAATCACCATTCAATTTTCTTTTTTTTTGCCTCCAAAACGTAGCTTATGACCCTTCCTTGGAACGAGCTAGTTCAGCTCGTTCAAAGGAGTGGCCATAAGCAATGTTTTTGACGCAAAAAATGAAAAAAAATATTTAAGAATTTTGTTTGCAGGTGTTGTCTGCCTTTAGTGTTAAGTAACTGATTGAATATAACAAATCTTTCAGCGTCCATCCGAAATCCATCGTTTTAAAAAAGTGTAATATTATACTCGAAAATAATTTTAAGCGAACCTGAGCGAACATGAAGTTTTTAAGAGGATTTTTTTCATGGCTTGGTCCACTGGCACGGTGTTTTTTTTTATTTCAGGTGGACAGCCTGGTTGGTAGAGGAAGACAGCGACCCGGAGAGAACCGCCATATGGGAGTTAGCAACTGTCAAACGTTTCAAAGCACCAATCTAATAGGCACCTGTTTGTCAGGTAGGGTTAGTGAATAAGGCCCCACTAGGCTGATTAGGGGATTTGTTCTCTTTTTTGTAAATTAAATTAGATGCATTAAAGAATTGTGTACTCCAGTTTGACTAAAAACAATCAGTGGAAATTTATGAATTTTAATTTGGGAATGGTTAACATAATTTTCATAGCTGAATCATCACGGCACAATTTGGATTTTACAATGAGTAGCAATGTGTTTAGCAGAACATCTAAAATAATGTAAAAAATGTACGGAAAATAATCTAAATGCACAGTTTCTCTGAGTAGAGCTCTTGTAACCTGAAACTAATGAAAATTCTCACTGTGCATGTTTGATATAAAACCCCACTTACTTAATTCAAGCTCATAGTGATAGTACCAGGGTTTTCACAGAGGGTTTGTCTGGCTATCTCGTGAAAACATGAAACAAAACTTACAGTTAATATTTGAATTAAAAACTGACCCTGAATGAGCCAGAGTATATAGATGAGTAGCTGAGCATAATACTATGCAGCAAAAGAAGATTATTTTAATCCTCTATTTGATGTTCACAAAAATAGTCTAATTCTTACATTATATGCTGTTATATGCAGAAATCAATGCTGACATTTTTTCGGAGACGGACCAGGACGGACAGTGAGATTTACAATACTGTCAGGTGACAGATTTTCAGCTTTCCTACGCTATCTACTATCTTTTGAGTAATGACAATTGGCTGAAACCTCAAGCCAAGACACTTAGCCTAAGTCAGGTCATTAAAATTAAAACTTATCCACTAAATTTAAACTGTTTCTTCAGTCTCGGAACTTAACACATGAATGATAATTATTATGAGAGCATTGAAGCTTTCAGTTCAGTATTTGTAATTCATGCACTTCAATAATATGCCAGTATACACTACGCCATAGTGTATATAGGCATATTATTGAAATGCATGAATTACAAATGCTCAACTGAAATTACTACTTCTGGTATAGCTTGACTGCACAACAGTTACCAATATATTTATTTTTATTTGTGATACATGTATTTGGTAGCACCCTTGTTAGTTTAACATCAACTTTGAATGAGAAAACAACACGAATTGAATGGTTTTGCACGCCAAAGGCGCGCAGGGACGGTTTGGAGAGAAGCCCCTTTCGACCCTCTTTAGCTGTAGGATAGGTTTTTGATGGTTTGTCCAGGCACGTCAAAGGAGGAAGGTTTTCGGATTTAGTGGCGTTTACTACGTTTCTGCTTTTTCTTTTTGGAAGGAGGTGGCTGAGATGGCGAAGGCTTGGCAGTTGCTGTTTCTGAGTTTTTGCGTTTTAGCCATCTGTGGAAGAACGGGTCTCGGATCCTGGCCGCTTCTAAGTGACCTGGTTTGTTGATGAGGACATTGTATGTTTCCTTAGCCCATTCCATCTGGGTTGATTTAAGGTATTCCAAATAATCATCCCCAGTTCCGACAAACTCCAGCTTGAGTTCGCCGAAGCGTTCAATGGCATGTCCATCCAACATTTCAATGTAGGCCGTCAGGCTAGTATCGCCTTCATCAGAAGGCTCATGCTCGGACTCCGAGGTTGAAATGGATTTGAGGCCCGATTGGTTGAGGTTCATAGGAGAGTCAGGTACGGATTGGGCGACCTCCTTCTCCCTTGTCTCCTTTTCCTGCTTCGCCTTTCCCTCCGCCCTCTTTGGTGAAGAGGTATGGCTTGGGATTGGTGATACAGGTTTTGGAGGTGAGTTGACAGTGATCACCTTTTCCATCCCCTGATTCCCGGTCTCAGTCCTCTTCCTTTCGATCCATGCCTCCATTCGCCTGGCATCCCTGCGTTTAGTGGCTGGTGACTTCTTCTTCGTCTTTGTCTTCTTGTTTTCCACGGGTGTCTCTGTGATAGGCTGTTTTCCCTTCCTCTGGGGTGGACCAGTGAGGGTGAGCCCGCGAAAGGTACTACCACTCCCAGGACTGGGTTTCGTCTTGTATTTAACGGTAAGCTGGACGCAGTCACTCTCAACCTGGACATTCCAGTTGAGAAGTGAGCTGGCATCCAGCACCAGTAAAGTGTTCTTGATTCTTGCAGGCAGGTAGTCCATATCTAATTGCGATTCGCACTCTGAAGTCAGAAAACAGCAAGCACTGATCATCATAGAAGAATTACTCAGTGGGCTGGCAGTGCTTTGTTTTTTTCACAACATCAACAACACACTACATCATGGAATTTGTAATAAAGCACCATTTTATTTCCTAAACACACACCTATATGCTGCCAAAACAACTACAATTCTGGTATCTAACAGTGACCATGCAGTGTATCAATCAGTTCATCGAAAGTTTTATCACAACGAAAAATAACAATGAATTTTTTCCCAGTAAAAATAAATGCGTGCTTGATAACAAAGGAGTTAATAACAATTTTCTTCAGTGAAATCTAAATACTTCTGTTGATGATGATGATGATTTATTTCTGCCTTTTACCTTACATAAGGTATTCAAAACACTATGAAGTATATTACATAAATTAAAAATATGTCTGTGGTAGTCATAAAATATACAAGTGAGAATAATACAGTCTCTCTCTCTCTCTCTCTCTCTCTCTCTCTCTCTCTCTCTCTCTCTCGTTAACAGAATAAATTACAAAGTTGGTGGGGGGGGGGGGGAGTGGGTTAGGGATAGGGGTTGGATGTGCCGATACAAAAATGAAGCAAGCAGCAGACGCCCGTGATTTGACCGGTATCCATGTCACGGTGTACTAAGTTTAAATTGCCTTCAGAATATTTTACGTTTTCTCTGTGAGATTATATTACGCTTGGGTGGCTAGGGTTGAGTACATAAAAAGTATCACAGGCACACGAAAGGAACCATTCTAAATAATGCAAATATGGAGATAATTTTAATAGTAATCTAGGCTTGGAAGAGCTAGTTACAGGGTGTGTTCCTACGTTTAAACTACAAGTAGTATTTACCCGAAGAACGTTCCCTCCTTGCATCACAGTCGACACTCACGAAAGTTAGGTAGGGTGTTCTACGTCCCAAGACTGTCCGCTGACAAAGAGTTATCTGAAAGAATTCTACACAATCCTCAAGAATTTATGAAGGTGAACAAAGGCACTTGTCCTACCGACGAAAAGGGGCTGGGCGGGTGAGGGTGGGTTTGGGGAATGTGTTCTGCGATACAAGGACAGGTGCACAGGAACACTAGATGTCACAGTTTTAGGGGCTCATTTAGATATATTAAACTATTTTATTACAATTCTTTGCCCCCATTCCTCTCAACCGCAGCTATTACATTTCTAATTCGAGTGTCGCTACAGGATTGCCTATTTACATCCCTATCCCAACTCCCAATTTTCTCCAGACCTGTATCCGCAACACACAAGATGTAACTAATTATAAACTTAGATCATTGGACCAACGCATATACCCGTACATATACATACACATACACATATATACACATACACATGCACACATACGTACACATACATACACATACATACACAAACACACAATACAATGATATTCACATACGTATAGTCATGGTGCCTCACGTCAAGCAATTTGTTCTTCCATGTACTTGTTGGTATGGGTACATCAACAACAGTTATACAGCGCCCCACCCCCATAGATTCGATGATAAGAGCCTTTTGGGGTGAGGTCCCGCATATATATGTGGTGTAAGAGAGAAACCTCTCATTCCCAACAAATGCCCACAATAGATTTCTGAATGCGTTGTCTGATAAATACCAGGGAAATACAGGGGTGGGGGTGCATAGACATATATATACACCGATGCTTACATTTACATGCATGAGTATACACTCGTTCCCTTATACAGACACACAATACAATGATATTCACTTACGTATAGTCATGGTGCCTCACGTCAAGCAATTTGTTCTTCCATGTACTTGTTGGTATGAGTGCATCAACAACAGTTATACAGCCCCCCCCCCCCCCCCCATAGATTCGATGATAAGAGCCTTTTTGGATGAGGTACTGCTGGT
This sequence comes from Pictodentalium vernedei, assembly GCA_031216915.1. Taxonomy (NCBI): domain Eukaryota; kingdom Metazoa; phylum Mollusca; class Scaphopoda; order Dentaliida; family Dentaliidae; genus Pictodentalium; species Pictodentalium vernedei. The sequence continues at coordinate 96,948,904 of CM062295.1, read as the reverse complement.
TGATGTGTACATAATTAGTTTAGACAGTAGATTAGGATTCAAATTAAGGCAAGGATTGACAACTGGAAGCTCAGTGCAATAATTTTTCATTACCCACTGTGGTGATACACTGAAAAAATATAGGTGGTGGGGTGGGTGTCCAAGTGGTCAGAGGAAAAAATATTTTTTTTGCACGTGGGTGGGTGGGTGGTGGTCAAAAGGTGGAAAAAATATTTTAGGCCTTGTGTCCGGAATTTTTTGGAAGACCCCCCCCCCCCCCCCCCCCCCGGATTATCCCTGGTAAATTCGTTCTGGGCCCGTAAACATGACCGTGGTGTTCCTGGATAAACCCTCGCGCTTCCACCGCCTTGTTTTTTACGTGGCTCGATTTTCAAAATGTTTGAAAATTTCATTTTTTCGGCCACCAACCGTAAGTGTCCGTAGAGAACCTTAGGCACCGGGACACAACCGTAGCGCATCTGTAGCCAGTCCGACATTAACCGTGATCGGAAATGGCGTCCTGGTTGACTACGGAAAGCGCCGGATAGACTACCTACATTCTACGGTTGCATCTGGTGGGCCAAATATATAGTTTGGGCCGCCCAAATCGTGGGAGAACGTGACACAACCGTAGAGACCGAAGGAGAACTGTTGCAGAACCGTAGCATATCCGTAACACCGTAGCATGAGAGTGACTAACCGTGGCTTGTCCGTATATAGCGCTTCCGATGGTGCCGTACCATAACCGTAGGAAAACCGTCTCATAACCGCAATAATCCTTGGCGAATCCTTGGGACTTCCTTAGTACAACCTTAGTACATCCTTAGTGCTTCCTTACATCTTCCGTAGGCGCCATAGCCACATCCTAGTGCCACCGTAGAAACTGTCTACCGTGGGAAAAACACACCATGGTTAAAAACCGTAGCAATCCGGGGCCCAAACCGTGAAAGTGTGAACTCCGCATAACACAATGACCATAACCAGCCAGCACTATTCGCATGCAGAAATCGCCAATCAAACTGTAAGATATTTTTTTCAATTTTGCCTAAAACATAGTTTATGGCCCCGCATTGGAACGACTGCGTACGCCCATTTACACAGTTTGGACTTTGTTTTTTGGGGTTCATAACTCAAGAAATAGACAAAAAGAAACGATCATTCCTTAAATATACCGACTGGAAAAAATATTGAGGGTGTCACACACCCCGTAGCCCCAACAACCCCTTTATATACGTCTCTGCGTGCGGGAGTTTGGATGTTTGTTTTTGGTCTGTTGGTTGTTGACTCTACCCTTATTCGGAGATAATTTTTATAAGAAAGTTGTTTTTTGAACACTCCAAAGGGCTATTCTATGCCCACCCCTTACTCTACTCGCATACACATAACACATTCATTCCATCGATGTTATGGATCGAGTTTGGGCAGTTTGAATGACTATATTTAGATAAAATATCAAACTTATCGAAACGAACAAACGGGTGGTATCTTGAAACATCAATACAGTTTTTCCTTATCGACACTGGTAAGAGAGAGAGAGAGAGAGAGAGAGACTTTTCCTTTTCACTTTGATGAAAATGAATTTATGACTCCTGCAAATTCAATTATTTATTTATTCATTTATTTATTGGGGTTTAAGGTCATATACATAGTACAATGGCTAATCGTGACCGTGCTTATGGGTGGAGAAAGTTGGAGTACCCGGAGAGAATCACCGAGCATCGACGAGCAACTGTCGGCTCCTCAACATTCTAACTCTGTTCAAGCTCCGCTCAAGCAGGGTTACAGCGGTTGAAGACATATGCACCATCGACGTGCTGTACGCCTTAGTACACGGCGTCATCGTGCCCCCATCTAGGCAACCGGGATGAAGTGCCTTGCCCAAGGACACAACGCGGGTCGGCCCGGACGGGGATCGAACTCGGGACCTCTGGCATAGAAGTCCAACAGTTTACCACTGAGCCACCGTGCTCCCCTGCAAATCCAAAAGACCAATGATAGAAAACTGACATTGCTTTCAATATGTTTAAACACGGACAAATATTCACAGATGTGTTCAAGTTTATTTGAGTACATTTACAAAAACACATGTTATATCTCATGGCAGACAATTTTCGTCATTCAAAGAGAGTTGCAAGAAAGTTAGCTCCCCTAAAGCTGTTGGGAAATATAACCCAAAGGGTATGTGGATTTCATATAAAAACTTTAATTTCGAAATGTTAAGGAATTTGTATCATCTCTGAACGCATCATTCCACAAACATCAGGCATTCACCTGTAGAGTAGTATAAAGATACAGAAGCTGGCCTTTTACAATTCTTTTCCAATCAGTTTGAACGTTCAACTATTATTCTCTGTTGTGCCCATCGTGGCATATAATACAGACACTGTCCTTTTCATTAATATAAAAGTCGGGGGGGGGGGGGAGGGGGAGGGGGGATTTGTCAATTCTTTCCTGGGAAGAATAAAAACTTGCAAATTACTGGAAAAACATAATCGCTAAACAAAGAGCTCAAGTGGACACTTAGTGTTGGTAGATGTGATACTGATATATAGTAAACGTTTTCTGTTGTAACTTTTAATAAATGAAAACCACAGACAGCTCCGAGAGCTGTCTGTTGTTTTCGTTTATTAAAAGTAACATTAAGAAACTTTCTTTATTTTCTACAGATCATAGGTGTTTTCTCAACAATTACTTGCTTTTTAATTGGACCTTCCTCGCTTTCAAGGGACATTTATCGAAAGTCGAGTTTCATGACGATATAAATTAGGAATGTGCCGTCAGATAAAAAGGTTCAAAGGCCACTTGAAAATGATATGTTATCATAAATCAACACCATTCTTCATAATTAGGAAATGTTTCATTTTTCTTCCATATATTTTGCTACTGTCCGGTAGCAGGGGTGGCGCCAGGGGTTTCTCGACAGGGGGGCTGACCTCTCCGACAGGGGGGCTATAACATTTGACCTCCCAAACGAAGGAAAAAGAGTGAAAATTGGTAAATTGGAGAACCAAAATAGAAGCAAATTAAGTATGTTTGTTGATTATTTAACCCTTTACCTAACCTGAAGAGCAGACGACACTTGCAAAAATAATTCTTGAATAACTAATTTTTTTCATTTTTTTGTCTTAAAAACCTAGGTTATGACCCCTCGGTAGAGTGAGCTCGACGAGCCCGTTCCAACGAGGGGTCATAACCTATGTTTTTGAGACAAAAAATGAAAAAAATAATGAAAATTAATTGGCGATTTTTTAAAATAGCGCTGGCCGGTTTTGGCCGTTACGTTAGGTAAAGGGTTAACCTGAACCAAACCATCAATTTATTCTCGCCTAAAGTTTGGTCATTCCGAAGTTTCACCATCAAAACTAAAAAGTGCTCCTCATCTCTGCAAAATCGTGTGTACATCCCCGCGGAAGGGTGAAAGGGTATAATAAACAGGTCGATGATAAATAATTATATTTTCCCGTGGTGTCAAGTTTCACGTAATGGGGAGGGAATACAAACCTGTTTTTGAATTTCAAGACACCCCGTTGAGAAAACACAATCAGGCAATATTGGAGGTTCAACATCTGACAAAAGAGGGAACGCATTTCTCAACTCGACATTCATTCTTTACTTCCAACCACGTGACACATCTTTGGGATGATTCGCACCAATGCGTTTTCCGATACAAAAAGATTCTCCACAATAATAAAATTGTCAATGAGGGATGAGTTTATTGCTGATATAATAACGTCAAATCCAGTATAAATGTTAGAGATTTAGTTGTGCTTTTACAGAAAAAATATGGAAATACACAGCATTGGAAGATTCTTGATAATTCTCCTGGTTATATGCACTCGAGGTATGACATTTATTTAGTAAAACATTTAATTAGTTTGAGGAAGCTTTTCTCCTGGCTCGTACAGGTAAACATACACGGGAGATACTTCTGTCTATTTTACATGACACCTGTTGTAGTGTCTTGTTGAATTAGACGTAGATAAATAAATTTTAAAGGTGAAGCTCCCTGACTGATGAAGTTATTCTATATTCATAAGAATGAATGAAATATCCGTGTGAATTTTATGTACGCGATGAAAAAATTTTCCATACATTTTTCTGTCGAACTCTCTCGCTCGCTCTCTCGTTCCGTGTGTCTTATATTTTACTGAGTATAATGTGTAATGGGTTTTTAAAACAGAGGCGGAGCCGTGAGGGTAGGGAACGGAACCCCCCAAATAATCCCCACGCCACCTAAAAATCCTGAATTATACAATTTGCATGGGGCGTCAGCTAATGAAATCAGTTCTTCGAGCGTCATGGGCTTTTCTGTAGAACGTTTTGAAAAATATAACCCCCGACCCCCCTAATGCAAGAAGGACACCTCACCGTTCCTTTCCCTAACTCAAAATTTCGATCTTCGTGATATGCCGGCGGCATAAAAATGCCTCTGCTCCCCCCTCCCCAATATTGACACCTGGCTATGCACCGGTTCTAAAAATAAATGTTTTGGTCAACGGCAGACACGTACTCAAGTTTCCATCTGTGTGTGTGCGTATACGTGTGTGTGTGTTTGTGCGTGAGTGGGGGATGTATGTGTGTGAGTTGGAGGAGGTACTACTCTTGTATTAAAGACAGCTGTCTATGTGCTGGGGTGGCTGAGGATTTGGAGGGAATTCCCTCCTCAAAATGAGAAAATGCTTTCAAAGAACGCTGGAATGCCGCCAGAGTTTCCATTGACTTATCCAGTGGAACGGAATTCCAGCCCTATACTTGAAATGTTTAATTATAGTTTTGTGTATATGACTGAACTGAACCCTTTAACCAATGCAGACGATATTAAAATTTATTAATTTAATTTTTGTTTTTTCAAATATTTAAAAACAATTTCAACAAAATTATATCATGTCACACCTCATTGGAACGAGCTCGTTCCGATGAGGGATCACATGCTATGTTTTTGTTGAAATATTTTGAATTTTTTTTTTTTTTTTGACTGCTTAATTTGTAGATTACGCGGGCGGATGTAGTTTTTTTAAAAAAATTCTTGAATAACTGAAAATTTTCATTTTTTCTTTTCTTTTTTTTTTTTACAAACAACCATAGCTTATGACTTTTCAGTGGAAGGAGCACGACGAAAAAACAAATAAACAGCGATTTTCATAATAACACTGTCCCGATATAGTCACTGCAGTAAGGACGCCGTCACTTTCCACGGGTGGGCAATAATTATTTCCACGGACGCCAGCGGACCCAATAATATTAGATTCCAGACACTAATTACAGGAATAATCATCAAACTTTTAATTAAAGAAGCACCGGATACAACCCGGTGCTGCATTAATTAGAATTTTGGTGATTGTGATTTTTATTACCTGGTAAACGCATGCGTGGATATCATTGCCCACGCGTGGATTATGACCAGTCCACAGCGACTCTACTGTATGTTGATCGTGATCCCTTTTTGACTGGCTCGACGGCTCCAATTGAGTCCTGTGAGCTATTACAAGTAGTTTCTTGGCCGCAGCTTTGACGACTTTTCCCTCTACCTAAGGAATTTAAACGCAGGGGTGAGAACTCGCAATGATGACAAAAGTTGGAAAATTCAACCACTGCAACCACAAATTCTCTTCATTTTTACATACAACAGGTCCAATCAAGTTTTAAACAGTTGGATGTCAGTGAAAAAAGCTGGAAACAGTTGAAACGCTAAAAATTTTCCATTTCTGTCATCTCCATAAAAGCAGCCTGTCAGTATTTGTTTGTTTCAAAATCATAGCTTATGGTCCTTCTTTGGAAGGTGCTCGATGAGCTTGGTCTAATTGGAGGGTCACGAATCATGATTTAGAAGTGAAAAATGTCAGTTGTTAAGAAAAATATTGCTTCCATCGTCTGCTAATCATGTGAGAGAAAGGGTGTAATATTTAACTGGTTGAAGGCGAGATTAATTTTGGTGGTCTGAATTTGTTCATTGGCACTCTCCAACATTTTGTAATAAAACAAATTTATATGAATAAAATATTACTTGCGTTTGGCTGAATATGAAACATGAGCAAGGAAAATGTTGGCTTTTGTTCTGGTACCCTCACTTTTTTGAAAGCCCCGATAGTGGCTTCTAGCACTAAATATTTTTTATAACAATGCCAGAGCTGCCACTTACATATATACAACACTGAACCTTGATTCAGCACAAGTTTTCTCTGATGGTAAAGAGCGAGGTTGTCTTTTACTGTAGATGTGGAGGTTGTGGACAGTGGAATGGTGCGTTGGTAATAATATCAGATTATTGCTGAACCGTCAACCTATATTTGTAGGACGGAAATCACAGCTGGTTGAATAAAATAACGGGTAGCTCTGGCTCAGAACTTCAGCTTCCTACCCACTAGGCGGCTCTTAACGGTGGCTTCGGCATCCGCTGAGTTATGCCGTGGGAAGAAATAGAACCCTACAATCATTTATAGAATTATTGTTGTTCTTGTTCTCTAATGGCTGCCACGTGCATGGTGAAAATTTTAAAGCATATAATACAATGAAACATATATAGTATCACCACGAGGCTAGATATAGTCTTTTATCTTACAATCAACATGTATTTTGTTTGTATTAACTCCGCAACTGTCGTGTATCCGACCCCCTGATACAGATGTTTGTATCAGGGGGTCGGATACAAGCACGTTCCTTTCGCGTGAGTTCCATTTTATTTCTTTTTTTCATCCGTACGAATAAATAGTTCGTTATATATTAGTCTTCATTCTTGACTTATCTCCAATATATTGTAAGATAAAATGATTGTTACCATTATGTGGATGTACAGATTATGTATCCGAGTCTCGCCCCGGGTTCTAAGGGTAGATCACGACTCGTCTTCGACTCGTCGTGATTTGCCCTTAGAACCCGAAGCTCGACTCGGATACATATTTTGTACATCCACATAATGGTAATAATCTCTATTTATCTTGCAATCAACATGTATTTTGTCTGTATTAACTCCGCAACTGTCGTGTATCCGACCCCCTGATACAGATGTTTGTATCAGGGGGTCGGATACAAGCACGTTCCTTTCGCGTGAGTTCCATTTTTTTCTTTTTGTTCATCCGTACGAATAAATAGTTCCTTATATATTCGTTTACATTCTTGACTTATCCCAAATATATTTTAAGATAAAATGATTATTACCATTATGCGGATGTACAAAATATGTATCCGAGTCTCGCTCCGGGTTCTAAGGGTAGATCACGACTCATCTTCGACTCGTCGTGATCTGCCCTTAGAACCCGGAGCTCGACTCGGATACATATTTTGTACATCCACATAAAGGTAATAATCTCCATAGAACGAGACTCTGATACATTTTATACAAACATAATGGTGATGATAGATTTTTCTCGCCCAACTTCCTATGCAAGATATGCGTGTCTCATGTGAGAAGGCCATATGAGATAGATATTTATCTCACATGACCCACGTGACCGGCTAATTAGCATATTTAATGAGCACATGTATTATTTAATCATCACACGTTGTTAATAACATGGCGTCAGATTTCGCAAATATTAGCAGACGAAGAAAATAGAAATAAAAACACAGACCGCAAAACCAAAGGACAGTTGACTCGTTTATATGAATTTTTGAGTGAACGTCATTACGAGTGGAGAGAGTTCATTTCAATGTTCATTTCGCTAAAATCTTTAACCCCTAACTTGCCGGCGTTGGGATTTAATTTCGTGGTATATACCTGTGCTATATGCAGAACATTTGTACGCCTTTTCCGATAAGCAAATCAGTTTTTTTTCCGAAATAGACAACACAATTTTTCGATATAGCTGCACGTGCCCCTGGATTACTTTTGATGACGTCAGAGTGTTTTGATGGGGGCAGAAAAATGATCACTTATGGGGGTGGGTGTCAGATGGGGAAATCTCACCCTCGTGACAAGATATTTGATACAGACACTCGGCAAGCCTCTTGTCTGGCCCAAATATCTTGCCCTCGGGTGAGATTTCCCCACCTCACACCCTCACCCATCAGAAATAATCTTACAATTCTGAACTGTAATAACTTGATTATCACTTTACCTAACGAATCGACCGCATCCTCCCACGTAATTTATATTTTGGGAACTTGAAAAAACATTATTTTTCCAAAAAAATTCATCAAAACCATATGTGACCTCTCTGCAGGATTTTTTCACATATGCGGGTTGTACAGACCCCCTCATTGGGACGAGCTTGTTCCAATGATGTTGGAATTTTGTTCACAAAATATAATTGAAAGGCCAAATTGTTATATGGTGTGCGTTGAATGAAGGGTTTTTTAGACTCATAAACATGCTTGTTGTTTCTGTTAACCCTTTACCCAACGCAGTCGATTTCAAAATTTATTTTTTTGAATATCATTTTTTAAATTTTTTCAAAAAATTTCAACAAAACCATATCATGTGACCCCTCTTTGGAACGAGCTCGACGAGCTCGTTCCAAAGAGGGGTCACATGATATGGTTTTGTTGAAATTTTTCGAAATATAATATTTTTTTCAGCTACTGAATTTGCATATTACGCAGGCGGATGCGGGCGATTCGTTGGGTAAAGGGTTAAAACTGTATGCGGCTACAGTACGGCCGCCGTGGACTGGTCACTTTCCACGGATGGGTAATATTTCCACGGACGCAATAATATTAGACTCCGAACACTAATTATAGGAATAATTATTAAAAATTTAATTAATGAAGCACCGGATACAACCCGGTGCTTCATTAATTAAAATTTTGCTGCTGATGATTTTTATTTCCTGGTAAATGCATGTGTGGACATCACTGTCCACGTATGGATTACGACCAATCCACAGAGACTGTACTGTACGTGAACTTTTGCGATCCTCGAATAAACTTATTGAGCGTGTAAACGTTCAACATTCCGAAAATGATGCGTAACAGTATAAATGCTCCCAATGATTCAGACACAAAAGTCTAAAAGCAATGTGGTTCCAAAATTTAATAATGACACTTTTGTGAAGAGGTGTTTTTATCTTCTATATGTGGCTCACTGCTTACGGCATTGAACTTCAAACTGAGAGGTCCACGGTTCGATCCCCGCCAGGGGTAACTGCGTTGTGTCCTTGGGCAAGCACTAAATCCCGATTGCCCACGTCGGGGAGGGGGGGGGGTGGGTGGTGGAGCACGGTGGCGCTGTGTATTAAGGCAAGCTGCACGTCGATGGTGCACCTATCTTCAACCAATTCTAACCCTGCTTGTGTGAAGTTAGTACGTTGAGGATCTGACAGTTACTCGACGGTTCTCTCCGGGTACTCCAGCTTCCTCCACCCGTATAGCTGCCCGACACGAGGTGACCCTGGCTGTCGAAAGTGTCGTTAAACTCCAATAAATAAATAATAAATAAATAAATAAATATATGTATATATATAAATAAATAAATAATAAATAAATAAATAAATAAATAAATAAATAAATCTTCGTATACAGAAACATGTTCCGAAATCGTGTAATGTTCTTTAAATAGTAACATAAACACATCGTAACCAAGTACACGTCTGTATTTTGTAGTTGCAAGATACAGATATTATATCAGAAGTCCCTGATACACGTCGTTTAGGATAATTACGAATTCAATACATATTTATTGTTCGATAAAATATAAGTCACACCTAAATCACAGGCTTATTATCATTTAATTGGTAAAATGTACAATTTTAATGGGAAATCGTTTTTAATACTTTCACAGAGAACTTCATGATAAACGCAGGGATGAGAACTCTCAATGATGATAAAATTTTGCTTCCATCGTCTGCTAATTGTGGGAGATGTTATCCCTTGGAACTCTGGTTGTATCTGCCTTGTTTGTTCAATGGCAGCAGTTGGAAGAGTCCATATTCATTATTTGAGGGTAGACCAAACAATATTTTTAACGTGCAGCCTTTAGGCTGTGCGTTGAAAATATTGATTGGTTTACCATACACAATCACTTTGCAACCACTCATATTATGACTACAGGTCGAATAACAATACTCAACTGGAAAAGTGGGATTTCGGGTTTAAATGGTTAAAGTACCCTTGAAATAACCAAACAGCGAACAGTAACAACCCTGTTCTGGGGCTATTCCCAGATATATGCCGGATTTAAAACCCCGGTATATTAGTGTAATAGTGTGATCACAAAACCGGTGTCTTTATTGGTCAAATCGCGATCTTGTCGACATTCTCTGTCCTCTTTTGAAATCACAAAACTGTAGAAGACAACTGTACTACCAATGGACCAACCGCCCCAGTTGACGAACACATTTTATTTGTGGGATTCGAATAAAGGTGAAGATTAAAATTTCACTTTAAAATGTTCTTGTAAAGGCTTATGATGACAAAACAAGGCACAGCATATTCACTGAGTAGTTTGCATGTTTACAGACAGATCTCAGCGTGGGGAGAAGAATGTAAGGTTCCCGTTTTTGTACGAATGGAGTCACAATAAATGATTGTTTATGTTTGCGGAAAGAATGTCACAGAATGTCAGTGGTGTATATTTGTAAACGTTTACGTGCATGTACCCACATAACAGTGCGCATGTTTTCTACACCCACATCAGCCGAATAAAGAAGCAGTACTGTCTCAGGAAAATCTACGGAGACGTGTCAATCGTTACTTATTCCCAGTTCCTCACCAGTTGATTGATATATTACAGTACGTGGAGAGTGTATTACCACTAAATCACTCGCAGAGTGGAGATTCCACCCAAGTAATAATCGCGAATTTGTTGCAAAGCATAACAATCACAAGCAAAGTTCCAGCCAATGGACCTCCGGGTTAAACCCGGAGGTTCATTGGCTGAAACATTGCTAGCATTTTTTGCTCATATGTACAGAATTTGAAAGTGATACTTTGGGTGATAGCTCCACCCCGCGGGTGATTTTATTACAATCCACTCTCCACGTACTGTAGTTTTACCAGTTGATTGATATATTAGTTTTACCCTAGAAACAAATTCAAACAAAGAGCCTTTCAATAATAGCTGCCCGACTCTGGTATTAATTAAAGGAAGAAAAAAAGAAGATTTTTTCTGTTTTCAGAACGTATTTTCAACTTATAGTATCTCTAATCAGATTTTCCAACACAGACAAACAAACCCACAGAGCAGAAACAGACAAACCCACACAATGGACTAACAATCTATCTCTGATCAGGTTTTCCGACACAGATAGACAAACCCATCCGCAAAAAACATATCAGATAACTCACGAATGCAATAAATTGTTTGTATATCCTTTTTCAGGGTGCGTGGTGGCTCAGTGGTTACGGCAATGGATTTCAAACCGAAAGGTCCACGGTTCGATCACTACACGGGGTACCTGCGTTGTATCATTGGGCACGGCACTTAATCCCGATTGCCCACACGGTGGCGCTGTGCACTAAGGCGTACTGTTCGTCGAAGGTGCACTTGTCTTCAACCAATGCTAACCCTGCTTGTTTGTAGTTAGTACGTTGGGGAGTCTGGCAGTTGCTCGCCGCTGCTCGGTGCTTCTCTCGGGGGTACTCCGGCTTCCTCCGTCCGTGAAACTGCCAGACACGAGGTGACCTGTCGAAAGTGTCGTTAAAACCAAATAAATAACTAAAAAATTGGTACATCCTTTTTGAGAAGTGGCGATGTTATGGATAAAGTACATTTCCTTAGAAGTTCACTTCTTTCCGGACGACTTGCATGATTTAAAAATCCCCTATAGATCCTTTAACGCCGAAGGGTGTCACTCGCACACACTGAGAACCTGGCAAAAATAGTGCTCAAAGAGAACCCTTTTTGTTCTTTAATCAAAATGCATAATCGAGCTAATAACAGATCATCGAGGCATTATTTCATCGGACAAAAATCGTTTTGCATGGGTAAGCGCCCCTTCAACCAAGACTAAAAATGACCTCTAGTTCCGTTAGTGGTCGCTTAGGATGATGAAAACTTCGTTGGTAACTTGCCCCTGCTCTATGGTACGCTTCTGATTCTCTGGCCGTCTCCACCAATAAAACTGTGTAACGCAGTGACGAGCTGGCTCACTTTAAAATCCGAGTTCTTCGTTTCACTTGAGGCTCAACTCCTGTTTCAGATGGGTGGATGTTGTATTAAATAAATTATTTATAAACAAGCATTAATGTCCTTTACAAGGACATTAATGCTTGTTTATAAATGATTATATACATTATTCTACGTCCAACAAAGCTAAATCGGTAATATAATATATGTGTTAGGGTAGAAATTATGGGGAAAAGGTCAGAGAAACTAAACGAGTTTCATTGAATATATATCATCTAGTGTCCAACCGATTACCAAAAATGGTCGCTGGCCGATTACCGGTTATTTGAGCCCACAATCGGCCGATTTTGATACCGATTCCGATTGTAATACCGTGCACTACAAGACAAGTCGAGACTCGAAAGAACTACATTAAACTGAACATTTTTCAAAGTGTTAAACTTCGTTGACTGGGGTCCCAGTAAAATTACCAGTCGCGCACACTTGGGCGGTAAACGTGGTTCTCAGAGCCACGTTTACCGCCCAAGTGCGCGCGACTGGTAATTTTACTGCGACCTGAGTCAATGGAGTGCGTCCTTCACTTTCCCAGTATGAATTGGCGATTGCTGCAAGTGTGCTCTGTTGTAAGCTTTACATTCGGTTAACACGTATATCTCGTAAAGGGGCTTGTAGAGAGATTAGGAATACACATTGTGGTTGTTTCTCAACTTTATCGAATGGTATCATAGACATCATTTTTCATTAACAATTGAACATTTGCAGAAGATAATAAAATGCGATTCAGAAAAATCACAAATTGCTTGGCAACAATCGGTTGAACCGATGTTCCAGGAGCCGTTGTCGTTGTCATCCGATTGCCCATAATCGGCCGATTGTGGTGGCCGGTTCCGATCATCGGTTGAACACTAATATCATCTGATGGTTAAGCCATGTCTTATGATAATCGACCATACAGCCAATCAATCAGGGCATCAACATCTGGGTGTAGGATGGTGAAATAGAGTGGTCCGCATAGATAAAAAATACTGGTGAGTTCATGCCCCAACTAACACACACAATTTGTCCATACATTTTTTCGCGATGGGTTTTAGTATATAAAAAAGCATGTAGATGTGCCAATATAAGGCATTCCAGTACTATTTTTTTCACCCATCACGTGCCCATTGTGACACGCGTGTCTCGGCTGAGATAGCTGGGTAAGACAGATCTACCTTACCCACAACACGTCACCTTTCTCATTTGAATATTTGATGATCACCGGAATATTTCATCACCGTCCGCATTTTGTAAACAGACGTTTCGTTTCGCTTGGTTTCCATTTCTGAAACTACCCATCCTACCACCCTACACCACTCGAGGATAATCTTTTATCCCACCACACATTAATAACGTCATCAAAATCCATAATTTAAAAGTTACGTTACCAGAATGTCGGGTGTTTCGACTTGCTTCTATATGTTAAATGACCCCTCTTGTGCGCTAGACCTCGTTTTCGTAATATATTACCTTTGATTTGGTACTTGCCGATGCTCATTCCGGATGTGCAATTCATTTTTCTCTATGATTAATCGGTATAACAGTAAATTTTCATCGCACGAACAAAGGTTTGATTTTGATTACATACTGTGGGGTATGGTGGGAGAAAAATTACCCTCGAATGGAGTGGGGTGGGATGGGATGGAAAATATCACCCTCGGATAAAGATATTTCACCCAGACACGCATGCCTCGTGTCTGGGTCAAGTATACACCCCCCCCCCCCCCCTCACCGGCTGAGATTTTCCCATCCCACCCCACAATACAGTACAGTGGTCACTTTCCATGGGTGGGCAATATTTCCACGGACGCAATAATGTAGACTCCGAACACTAAGAATAGGAATAATCATCAAATTTTTTATTAATGAACAATCCGGTACTTCATTAATTAAAATTTTGCTGCTGATGATTTTTATTAAATACATGCGTGGACATCACTGCCCAAGTGTTGATTACGACCAATCGACGGCGACTGTACTGTACTCGAGGGTAATACTAATCTCAAAATGTAAACATTAGGGCCCTGCCAAGCTTCGAGATTCGTTTCAGTCTTAACCCTTTATCCAACGTAACAGCAAAAACCGGCCAGCGCTATTCACAAAAATCGCCAATTAATTTTCATTATTTTTTTCATTTTTTGTCTCAAAAACATAGGTTATGACCCCTCTTTGGAACGAGCTCGTCGAGCTCGTTCCAATGAGGGGTCATAACTTATGTTTTTGAGACAAAAAATGAAAAAAATTAGTTATTCAAGAATTTTTTTTGCAAGTGCCGTCTGCTTTTCATCTTAGGTAAAAGGGTTAAGCTGGTATTCGATTCGATTGGAAATTAGAGTCCAGATTGGTTTCCTTTCGAATCCTTTCCCATAATTACAGCTTGGTGTCAGTCATCTTCGTCGTCTCACAAAACGGATAGTTCAGATGGAAAATGTACATAAATAATGCTAAAAAGAAGAGTGAGTGTAATTTCCGCTGTATTTACATAGATAGAATCTACACTAACATAGATAGAATCTGCACCCATCCCACCACCCGGACTAATTCTAGTCTCCTTAGTCACAACTACTATTAAGTGCAAATTTAAAGTTTCCAAAATCGACCATGAGATGTTGCTAGCGGTTATCCCCGTGCATTGCTGCAGCGTATCTAGTACCACTGATACTAGGACCCGTTCCTTTTGGTGTTCGTCGAAGTAGAGTGAGTTTGTTGATGTAATTAACTCTCAGATCACATTCCAGTCCGGTGCTTGGAGATCTGACTCTTAAATTGATTTTGCCAAAGATCTATGTCGCATTCTCATCTGCAAGCGGCAATTCGTTCTTTGGAAGAAATGTGGAATAAACTCGGGTTGAAGGATGGTTGAAGTCAAAGAAATCACGCTTGCCAGGCATTCGATATATTTAGAGTGGGTGTGTGTGTGTGGGGGGGGGGGGTGGGGTTGGGGGATAGGGGCACATGAATACATGTCAGTCTCTCCCATATGCAAGAAAATGACTTCCTTTTATGAATGGAATTATCTGCGACAAACAAAATTACTTGACAAAGTGACAAGAATTGCCACATCGTGTCTTTGAAGACATTGTTAAAGAAATTATTCTCTTCGAACGGTTATTGTTTTGAACAAATAGGACTTTACTCTGTACGTTCAGGCCAACTAAATGTTTGAAAGTCACGTCAAACCACTCGTGGATGGTGAATTTCCACCAAGATAGCCAGTAGCATGGTATGCAACAAATCATAAGAAGCACAAAATTTAAAGTTTCAATCGATGGACCTCCCAGTTTTCGTTTCTATCAGGGACGGGGGGAGGCACGTTCCTCGACTTTTTTTTTTTTTTGAGAGTGAGAGAGAGAGAGACAGAGAGAGAGAGCGAGAGAGAGAGAGAGAGAGAGAGAGAGAGAGACAGAGAGAGAGAGAGAGAGAGAGAGAGATTAAAGGCTAATATTACCCGCCATTGCAATCTTATTAGGACTCAGCAGTGAGGGTGAACGCACAGGATCTTTACGTTTGAGATGTAACCAGAGATTCCTATGTTTAATGTGTCTCCACTAAGGCCTTTAACCCTTTACCTAACCTGAAAAGCAGACGACACTTGCAAAAATAATTCTTGAATAACTAATTTTTTTTCATTTTTTGTCTCGTCGAGCTCGTTCCAACGAGGGGTCATAACCTATGTTTTTGAGACAAAAAATAAAAAAAATAATGAAAATTAATTGGCGATTTTTGAGAATAGCGCTGGCCGTTTTTGGCCGTTACGTTAGGTAAAGGGTTAAAGTCAAGAAAAATAAAATATTTTTGCTCCATATTTAACAAATTTCCCCATCGGGCCGTAACGTTGTTTATTAAATACGGAACAAAAAAAATGTACATTTGCCTCAATGTATAGGTATGTAAGTCTCAAACATAGCTCTGTGTATTGTATTCCTCCAATGTTACTAAAGCACATGGGTCACCTGGGCCCAGTACTATAAAACTTTTACAATTGTATTTCCTGGACTTGTATTTTCCAGTTACGACTTTAAATGGGTTGAAATGAGTCATCAGCATTTTCAAAGATGGCCAGCTGGCAAATTGCCATATCTTTTAAAATGCTAATGATTCCAATTAGTCAGTACTATTAACCCTTTACCTAACAAATCGCCCGCATCCGCCCGCGTAATAAGCAAATTCAGCCGTTGAAAAAATATTATTTTTCAAAAAATTTCAACAAAACCATATCATGTGACCCCTCGTTGGAACGAGCTCGTCGAGCTCGTTCCAACGAGGGGTCACATGATATGGTTTTGTTGAAATTTTTTGAAAAATCTAAAAAAATGACATTTCAAATAATAAATTTTGATATCGTCTGCGTTGGGTAAAGGGTTAACAAGTAGAAAATGCAATTCTGGAAAATACAGTTGTAAGGGTTTTATAGCATTGGTGCCTGGTCACCACAGATATATTTGAGTGTGTTGGCGCCCGTGTATAAACGTGCCTCTCTTAGTTCGAAATGCTTCTTACGTGCTTTCTTTCTATGAACGTGAGTGCAGGACAATTTGCAGCAAATTTGGGATCGGCAAGTTGTGAATCGAGTCTAAAAATTTCCTTACTATCCACGAATCACATATTTTTGAAACATGCCGTAGTTTAGATAAGTTTATGTACACCACGTAGAGCAAAACAAAAACGAATTGATAAAATACAACACGCTTGGGGCATTGCGTTGGGACGTACATTCCTTCACAGCACAGTGCACTTGGTAAAAAAACTACCGAAATTGAATTTTAAAGAAAAACAAGGAGTAACTAAGACGCAAAAAAATCTATAACTTGAAAAGCGTGGAAAGGGAACGCTGAAATCCAATTAGGCTAATTAAAAGATTCACCTCGAAAACATTCCGTGGATGATTTTTAGCGTTTTTACGAGAAGATTAAGTTGAGCAGACACATGAATGAAATGAAAGCTAACCGTGACTTGAATACAAAATGAAGCAAAGGCGACAGTTATATTTTCAGAAGAATGAGTTAATTGCCCGTCGTGAACTCATTTGCGATTGGCCGGTGATATTTGAACATTTGCATTTATTTATTGGAGGTTTAACGACACATTTGATAGCAAGGGTCACCCCGTGTCGGGCGGTTTTATTGGTGGAGGAAGCCCGAGTATCCGGAGAGAACCACCGAGCAGCGGCGAGAAACTGTCAGACTCCCCAAACGTTCTAACTTCGCATCTATAGGTGTAGATTTAAACTCTCTGCCACGAAGGCCCGCATTTTTGGCCGAAGTTCACGAAACATCCTAATTTAGTACAGCAAATAACTGCTTAGTGAATCTGAGTGCAGTGGCGCGTCAAAGGATGGCGGGATACCTCCTCAATAATTATTCCCAGTCGGGTCTTTGTCGTCTGGACTGGAGTACCTGATACCGATTCCCTCTTGCCACAATGAGAAGAGCGAAACGATATCGGAGACTTCAGTCCAGAAGTTGTCCCGACTGGAAATATCGGTGGGGGCGTCACTCTCAAAATCCCCCTATAGTTGCGCTCCTGGACACATTAGTATCTTAATACATGTACAACCATTAACAACCATGACAAGAAATGCAGATTAATGGCTGGGAACGAGACGGGAGAGAAATTCTGATTCCGTTTAATATGTAACAATGAACTGAGTTCAGTCGGGTAAAACCCTTAATGGTTGCCCAGATCCAAACTCATCTCTTTAGCATATATGATGAATTGTTACTTTGTCTCACTTCGCGAATTTGCGTTTAAAGCACAATTTTATGAGATTCTTTACGAGGCATTTAGAAAGTTGGTGAGAATGATAAAAGAGACGTCTCGTCTCGCCACCTGAGCTGATCAAGGCGCATAACATGACATAAATTTAATGTCAATGTAAACAGACATATGTCTTCTGTCACAGGTTTTGAGGTATGCAATAATGGTTGTACTCACGTTGCACGAACGCTTATCCGGCAGTCAACACACATAACTTTCCAACGCTCTTCGGCACGCTTGTAAATTAATAACACATTATTTAATATGAGCATATCTATTCGTCAACATATAGGTAAATCAAATGACTTCGAAAATCTAGATTCAAACAGCGAAATTAGGGCTCGAACGAAAACAACTGAGAATGAAAGCATTTCACTTTTTACCTCAAGTTTTACATATCACGACTGATCCTGCAAAAACGGTCGTAAGTACGATAACGTCTGCTCCTAAGTAATTCAATGGATTAGCCTCTTAAATATACCTTTTTTATCTATGGACGATAAATAGATATTATCATAACAGTGTGCTGATCCGTGTCGTCGTATCACGTCGAGTTGAGGTGGCCAGATTTTCGAATCACACGTGCTGCCGCAGGCAGCGAGTGTGATCCGAAAATCTGGCCTCCTCAACGAGACGTGATGCGACGACACCGATCAACACACTGTTATGATGATATGTTTATCATATGACACGCAAATAGTAAAATAATTTGCTCACTTCGATTCACTGGCCGTTATAAATTAGATACCCAGATTCTTCCCGGCAGACGAAACAACAACGACTTCCCTAGTTACGAAAACTATTCACGGAAACTCTCGGATATTTCCGTGGGAGTGTGATATGGATTTTTGATTTCCGTAAGAGTGTGATATGGACTTTTGATCCAGAAAAATCTCACCCGGTGTGATACAACAGTTTGGAAAACATCGTCAAACAGTAGTGATATTTAGGGTAAAAATGTCATAGTCATATGATAAAACAATCTTCCAACCTGAATGGCTAAATTTCTTCATGATACGAAGCCATCTTGGTCAACGTTGAGAGAACTACACTACAATACCTTGTATGTATATGGCTATTTTTCTGTGCTGCGTGCAAAACTCATTCTCAGTTGTTGATTACACTGCGAAAACCTCGCTTCGAAAGCCTCTTTTTATTTTCGCCAGGTGATATCCACGATGTCTCCGATAGAGGATCCAAATGGAATTGAATAAAACTAAAAGTGTTTCGGAATCGAAACAGCAGCTGAAAGCCTTTACCTGATGTAACGAATATAACTGGTCGGTGCTATTTCATAAAACTCGCCATTATTTTCTCTCTCCAGTGTTTTCCTCAAAAGCATAGCTTATGACCCTCATTGGAACGAGCTCATTGAGCTCGTTCCAATGAGGGTTATAAGCTATGTTTTTAAGGCAAAAATAAAATTTTTATTATGCAACAATAATTTTGTCAGGTGTCGTCTGCTAATCAAGGCAAAGGATTAATTGCAAACCTATAAGTAACTGTGGGAACACGAGGGCTCAATGCTTACGGTATTGGACTTTGATCCCCACCAGAGGTATCTGCCTTGTGTCCCTGGGCAAGGCGCTTAATCTTGACTGTCCACGTGGGGGCACGGTGGTACTGTGTTCTAAGGCCTTCTGTGCGCCGTCGGTGCGCTTGTCTTCAACCAATGCTAATCCTCCTTGTATGGAGTAAGTACAGTATGGAGTCTATCAGTTACTCGCCGCTTCTCAGTGGTTCTCTCTCGGTTCTCCGACTTCCTTCGCCCATACAACTGTCAAACACGAGGTGACCCCGGCTGTCGAAATTGTCGTTAAATCACAATAAAAATTAGTACCTGTAAGCAAATCAGAAAACTGTCTGGACTCTAGGCTAATATTAAAAAGGAATAAGCAACGGCGATATGGGTTTTTGAGAATATTTTCTGAGAAGCTCTACAACCTCCCATCAAAGATGTATTTCTCTTTGCAGAGAGTTGAATGTGAACTATACAAAACATCCTTGGTAGAACACTTTCCTGACAGATCAGTTCAGGATTCAATAGAGAATATCGTCATCCCATGTCATCGTCATCCCAATGTTGAATAAGGAACTCGGAATAAGTAACGGTTGTCACGACAGCTTCTCACTTTGTGTCCATGTGCAACTGTTCCAATACAATTGGGTTTATATTCACTCAACCAAGCTGGTTTAGGTTGTTTTTGAACCCAACTGTTTTTGTGTGTGCCCAATACGTACTCAATACTTACCCAGCGTTACCCAACACTTCTAAATACCACCCGATTAAATATAACTCAATACCTTCTCGAAATAGTCCCCAAAACAGCCCGGTACCTACTACATATTACTCGAAAATGGCCAATGTCGAAAATACTTTATTAACTTCTTATCATTGCCTAACGATAGAAAGAGGGAGGGAAGAGAGACAGTAGAGTGGAAGGGAAGGGGTGGGTATGGGTGGAATGGAGGGGGATACAAAGAGAGAGAGAGAGAGAGAGAGAGAGAGAGAGAGAGAGAGAGAGAGAGAGAGAGAGAGAAGGTCCTGAAAGTTTGTGGGAGGGGTAGGTGATTCGAAACTATGGAGATTTTTACTGTTCGGTTAGACCATAAATAGAAAATTATTTAACCCTTTACCCAACGTAAGGGCCAAAAATCGACAATTAATTTTCATTATTTTTTAATTTTTTGTCTCAAAAACATAGGTTATGACCTCTCGTTGGAACGAGCTCGTCGAGCTCGTTCCAACGAGGGGTCATAACCTACGTTTTTGAGACAAAAAATGAAAAAAAATAGTTATTCAAGAAATTTTTTTTTTGCAAGTGTCGTATGCTTTTCATGTTAGGTAAAGGGTTAAAAGATGTTTTGGACAATAAAAAACATTAGGAATGAAGAGGTTATTCTCCATCGTCATACCTAACGGGTCAATTTTTCTCTTGAGTGCAACGACCCTACCTTGGATTGTTTTTTTTTATCTAAAAGCTCTGATTTCTTTCCAATTGTTAGAAGTTCGAGCTTTTTACGATATTTCCACACCTTTTCTTTCTTAAACAGCGATAATTCGCCGCTCTAACTAACATTTTTACAAGTTTTTGTTTCGACTTCGGGCGCTAGCGAAGTGGCCAAGGTTTACGGAATGCCAACCAGAAGGAGAATTGGCAACTAGCCCAACGTCTATGACTCACTTTCCGATAGACGCTATTGCCAAACTTAACGAAAATATGCGCCTGGTTTCTGTTATATTCTTATTTATTGGTTCAAAGATATTTAATGTGCCCATGAACTTGCAAAAGGGATTGAGACCCCTCTCCCCTGATTCCCAGCACATATACCTAAGATAATACATGGTAGGAAATCATTTAAACTAGTGTTCAACCGATTACCAAAAATGGCCGCTGACCGATTACTGGCCATTTGAGCTCACAATCGGCCGATTCCAATTGCAATTCCGTGCACTACTGGACAAGTCGAGGCTCGCACAGAACTACATTAAACTGAACATATTTCACAGTGTTGAACTCCGTTGACTCAGGTCCAGTAAAATTACTAGTTGCGCACACTTGGGCGGTAAAAGTGGCTCTCAGAGCCACGTTTACCACCCAAGTGTGCGCAACTGGTAATTTTAATTGCGACCTGACTCAGTGGAGTGCAACTTTCAATTTTCCGGTATGAACTGGCGATTTCCGCAAGTACGCTCAATTGTGAGCCTTACATGTGGTTTATCTTGTACATCCCGTAAAGGGGCGTCTATAGAGAGATTAAGAATATACATTGTGGTTGTTTCTCAACTTTATTGAATGGTATCATTGACATCATTTTACATTAACAATTGAACAATTGCAGAAGATAATAAAATGCAATTTATGAATCATCAGAAAATGCCTGGAAACAATCGGTTGAACCGATGTTCCAGGAGCCGTTACCGTTGTCATCCGATTGCCTTCAATCGGCCAAAAGTGTTGGCCGGTTCCGAACATCGGTTGAACACTAATTTAAACATGATAATGATGGTCACTTTGTAACTCAAGATAGAGCTGAGGAAAAAAAAATGAAATGGTTCTGGTTTTCCGACCGATACTTATTTTCATGCACGACCGTAATCATTTTATTGGCTCTTCGCAAAGCAAAAAAAAAAAACGTTATATCTATTTAACCCTTTACCTAACATGGAAATCAGACGACACTTGCAAAAAAAATTCTTGAATAACTAATATTTTTCATTTTTTGTCTCAAAAACATAGGTTATGACCCCTCGTTGCAACGAGCTCAACGAGCTCGTTCCAACGAGGGGTCATAACCTATGTTTTTGAGACAAAAAACGAAAAAATAATGAAAATTAATTGGCGATTTTCGAGAATATCGCTGGCCGGTTTTGGCCGTTACGTTGGGTAAAGGGTTAAAATGATATCTGAAGATACTAATGGGCCTGACGTCACATGCATGTACACTGTGAATTTTGGCAATACATCCTAACCCCTCGACAAGTCCTAAAAGCAGATGACACTTGATAAAAAACTTCTTACGTTAGTATAATTTTTCATTTCTGCCTCAAATCAAACATAGCTTTTACCCCTTATTTCTGGAACGAGCACAACGAGCTCATTCCATCGAGAGGCCATAAACCATGTTTTGAGAGAAAAATGAAAACTAATGATGTGAATAGCACTGGCCGTCTTTGGTAGTTACATTGGTTAAAGGATAATGGGTTAAGTGACCATATTAGAAAATAAAATATTAAAATAAATATAAAAATCCCAACCGAACGTCCCAATTTTTTTATTGAGTGTAACCTGAACCAAACCACTTATTTTGTTTTTCGTATAGAAATGATACAGAGGAAAAAAACTGGGAAAAGCTTCAAAACAACGTGGGCAACGAAATTTATTTATTTAATGGGGTTTAACGACACTTTCAGCAGCTCGGGTCACCTCGTGTCGGGTAGTTTTACGGGTGGAGGAACCACCGAGCAACGGCGAGCAACTACCGATTCCCAAACATACTAACTCCACACAAGCGGGGTTAGCATTGGTTGAAGAAAAGTGCGCCCTCGACGTGCATTACGCTTTAGTACACAGCGCCTCCGTGCCCCCACGTGTGCAATCGGGATGAAGTGCCTTGCCAATGGACATAACGCAGTTACCCCTGGTGGGGTTCGAACCGTGGACCTTTTGGTTTGAAGTCCAATTGTCAACGAATTGAATTGAATGGTTTCACGCGCCGAAGGCGCGCAGGGACGGTTTGGGGAACAAGCCCCTTTCGACCCTCTTTAGCTGTAGGATAGGTCTTTGATGGTTTGTTCAGGCACGTCAAAGGAGGAAGGTGTTCGGGTTTAATGACGTTTGCTACGTTTGTGCTTTTTCTTCTTGGAAGGAGTTGGCTGAGATGGCGAAGGCTTGGCAGTTGCTGTTTCTGAGTTTTTGCATTGTAGCCATCTGTGGAAGAACGGGTCTCGGAACCTGGCTGCTTCCAAGTGACCTGGTTTGTTGATGAGGACGTTGCATGTTTCCTTAGCCCATTCCATGGGTTGATATAAGGTATTCCAAATAATCATCCCCAGTTCCGTCAAACATCAGTTCCGCCTTCATCAGAGGGCTCATGCTCGGACTCCGAGGTTGAAATGGATTTGAGGCCCGATTGGTTGAGGTTGATAGGAGAGTCAGGTACGGATTGGGCGACCTCCATCTCCTCTGTCTCCTTTTCCTGCTTCGCCTCTCCCTCCGACCTCTTTGGTGGAGAGGTATGGCTTGGGATTGGTGATACAGGTTTTGGAGGTGAGTTGACAGTGATCACCTTTTCCATCTCCTGATTCCCGGTCTCAGTCTTCTTCTTTTTTATCCACGCCTCCATTCGCCTGGCATCCCTGCGTTTAGTGGCTGGTGACTTCTTCTTCGTCTTTGTCTTCTTCTTGTTTTCCACGGGTGTCTCGGTGGTAGGCTGTTTTCCCTTCCTCTGGGGTGGACCAGTGCGGGTTGGCCCGCGAAGGGTACTACCACTCCCAGGGGTGGGTTTTGTCTTGTATTCAACGGTAAACTGGTCGCAGTCACTCTCAACCTGGACATTCCAGTTGAGAAGTGAGCTGGCATCCAGCACCAGTTAAGTGTTCTTGATTTTTTCAGGCAGGTAGTCCATGTTTAATTGCTCTTCGCACTCTGAAGTCAGAGGTGTGAATGTGATCTGTGTCAACGAAATTACAATGGAATGAATTTTATATGTACGGTATATGAAATGAATGAAGAGCATGCATGTCTCCAACTAGTCCTTGACAGGAGGTGTATTCTCACTTTGCCAGCAGGCTGGAGTGAGAGATTTTCACACCTCTGCTATTGTGTGTTTTAGTATTAGTGACAGATATTCGCAGGCGTTGGCCCTTTGTTTGTTAGCAGTCTTTACCTTGCGGTAACCGGTTCTCGTCAGATCAACGAAGTTAAGCAACGTCGAGCCCGGTTTGTCCTTGGATGGGTGACCGTCTGAGCGATCGATTCGGTCTCCCACGTTGTGTCCTTGTGCAAGGCACTTCACCTCGATTGTCCACATGGGGGCACGATGACGCCGTGTACTAAGGCGTACTGCACGTCGATGGTGCGTACGTCTTCAACCAATCTAACCCTGCCTGTGCTGCAGTGCGGAGTTACGATGTTGGGGAGCTGGCAGCTGCTCGTCGTTGCTCGGTGCTTCTCCCAGGGTACTGCGGCTTCTTCCACCCGTAAAACTTCCACCGACACGATATGACCTTGTCTGTTAAAGTTTCGTTAAACCCTAATAAATAAATAAATAGCAGTGTTTACCACGAATCGGTGATAATTGGTAATGAGCTGGCAATTCCAAATGTGATAACTTACTTAGCAGTCATCAACTTCCAAGCACAAATCAGAACAATAATTTCAAAGATCTGTTTACATGAGGGCTAAAATATTTAAATTTCAGCAGAGCAAAATCTTGCTCCGTCGGTCAAAAATGAAATACATTGGTTTTCGTTATGAAAAGAAGTTTAAAATTTTCAATTCAACAATATACCGTCCATTGAGTACAACAAGGCGCTATCTACAATGCCTTAGCATTGCAGATGGTGCCTTGTTGCACTGAAGGGACGACATTTATAAATAAATAAATAAATAAATAAATAAATAAATAAATAAATAAATAAATAAATAAATAAATAAATTGGTATTTCATGTTTGTTAGCGTAAAAGGTGTACAGGAGTATAGTACAGACTATACTTCAAATCTCTATTGTCTGAGTTATTAACACCTTTTTTATGAGAACAATACCTGGTGACAAAGTGAGACCCCCCCCATAATATATATATTTATCATATGACTCGTCCGTTTTGTTCACTTTAAAACATTTGATATTTTGTTTTCATATTAATCAGTGATAAATAAAGCCTTCCGTCAATTTCATTGGTCAATTTCAAAACTAGACAATTTGATTGGCTGAACAAAATACAACTGGGTCATATTTGCATAATTTCAGTAGGGAGAATTTACGTTATCTATCCTATTTAGGGTGGGTTATATTGTATTAATCTTTTACCTACAAGAAAACCGCCATTCATTTTTTTTTTATATTTTCACTTTTTGCTTTCAAAACATAAGTTATGACCCCTCATTGGAACGAGCTCGTTCCAATGAGGGGTCATAACCTATGTTTTGGAAGCAAAAAAATGAAAATTTTTAGTTATACGAGAATGTTTTTTTCCAAGTGCCGTCTGCAACTCAAGTTAGGTGATGGGTTAAAATGTCATACTAAGTGGATAATTTGTGCGTGTGTGTGTCATATGATAAATAGAATATGAAATGAGTGTTTTTCTCATATAATATTTATGAAACTCTTCCGAATTTTCCGTTTGGGCTCGCCAGAAAGTATCGTTAAATCCCAATAAATAATAAGTAGACATTTTCTATCCAGTAACGTAAATAAAAATAATTGAAGCCGGAAGATTATGATGAGACATCAAGATTGTTTGTTGTCTCCAGTTAAATGAAAAGAGTTTTCCACCTGTTTCTCTTTTGGTCGAACGTTATCTTCCTTTATGTCTGTGTTTACACTCTAGAAATTTCTTCAACAATTAAAATTAATAAAAAGGCGTTACACTTCGTGTTTAACATTCTTATTACTATCACATTCCCTTTGAGGTTCTGATTTGATGCGTATAGATTAGCCCGGGGTAACAATACGATATATTTGCTCAGTGCGTAAGTCCTCAATACAGCTTACCATCCATCTGCTTATCCGACACGGGTTTTAAAATCTAGAAACAGTGACGTTGTTATATACGGACCCCGATGCGACCGATGCAATAAAACTATAACTGGCAAAACTCTTGTTCATAGTTTCCAATTAAACACAGCTGATGTCTCGAAATTGAGCATTGCTGTCAAACAAAGACAGCATAGGGAATCAATTATCTGAGTTTATTGTTCAACGTGAGACACAAAACTATTGGTTATAATTTTGAACGAACAATTCGTTGTGTCAAAATTGTGATTAATCATTTTATGCTCCATTTTGTGAGGATGTGACAAGCGTTAATTATTCCCAGTTCCTTATTCGACATTCGTTATCAACCGATAGAATCGGTTGATAACGAATGTCGAATAAGGAACTAGGAATAAGTAAGAATTGTCACTTCCGTCCGCTTTGTTCCGTTTTGACAAACTACGATAAAATGTTAACCCCCCAAAAAGCTGGGTTCTAGTTTACTGTACGTTTATATAAAAAGCAGACATCCAGGCACTGACGCGGCCCAGATTACAGTGATGAACAAGGAGGTGCGTAAAATCTGAGTAGTTATTTATAGTCAAGTGTCGTCTGCCTTTTCAGGCAGACGAGACTTCTGTTACTCCTGCTAGGCTATAAGCCCTGAGCGATAAGTGATGTTTAACATATTCACTCTCTTTTGAGTCGCATTCCGCGTGTAACAGTGTTTACACGATGGTCTGTCGACGCTGAGACAATTCACAGTTGTTGGTAACAGTAAATGAAACTGCGGATTATCAAGAGGATGTAGCACACTCTTAATATAGTGGGGTGTGGTTCAAGAATGAACATTTTTCAACAGAAATTAGCTACGCAACAGATCGCCACGTCCACGGGGTACGAGACAACGTTTTGCGTCCCAAGTTCCATTGGGCCTTCTGCCCTCTTGATCTGCATCACAAAAGCTATAAGTTTGTACCAAAATCTCTTCTGGTATAATTTTTAATGCATTTCTCCAGCCAAAACGTAAATATAGGTTACCATGATTCTTCTTTGGAAATATTTTGCTAAGATCATTCCAGTGACCGATTATTCTTGTTTTCAACATAGAAACGCAAGGCAAAAGATTATTGGAATTGTCTTTATAAAACTATGTGTGGTCTGCCAGTTGTAAACATAAGTGGTTGGTTTCTAGGTCTCGTACACGAAATGGTTGATTATACGCAAAACACGTACATAAAATGCTTACCTCCTATTTCCTATAAATGAATATGGTTGGTCGAATACAGTTCGGTTGAATTAAAGTGGTTTTGTTTGAATTTTACGAACTGGTTTTAAGACAGACCCAGCAATAAGCTAATTGCAAAACTGTCACATTCGATGTTAATGAAAATAATATAAATTTCCGATGTACCCCCTATTGGGTTTCCTTTCCTGGCCCCCGAAATTTTGACAGCCCAACACCTGTTGGTACGTGAAATTACGTGAAAATGACCAAAAGGCGAAATACATCTGATTGCATTGACTGTCGGTATATCGATATATCGAAATGTTCTCTCTGTGGACTGCCACTGGCAGTCCACATAGAGGACATTTCGATATACCAGCAGTCTAATCAGCCACTGATCGCTCAGATGAAATGAAACAGCGTTCCTTCAATACCTAAAATCAAAATTGTCTCCGATTGGACCGAACTATGAACTTCCCGGTGGCATCCATCCCCGGGTGAAACCGTTTTTGTCGAATGATCGATGTAGATGATACTAAAATGCCTTCGAAATGTCCTCTAAAAATGTGGACTGCCATTGATCGCTCAGATGCAAGGAAGCCGCGTTCGTTCAGTTCGCAAAATCAAAATGTTCTTCGGATCTGGTCCCCCTTGGTGCATTCCCCTGTTACTTTTCCTGACCAAGTCCACTCCCGTGTGAGCTCTCTGATTACCGAAGAATACAAATCATCTCAAGCAGGGCAAACTCTGTCGCCCGTAATCACGGATCGTGAACTAACCCCAAAACATGTTATGATCAGTAGAACTTATTGCAATACTATTATTTATTGTCGTTAACCCGTTACCTAACGAATCACCCGCATCCGCCCCCGTAATATGCAAATTGAGCAGTTGAAAAAATTAATTTTTTCAAAATATTTCGACAAAACCATATCATGTGACCCCTCATTGGAACGAGCTCAACGAGCTCGTTCCAATGAGGGGTCACATGATATGGTTTTGTCGAAATATTTTGAAAAATTTTAAAAAATGATATTTAAAATAATAAATTTTGATATCGCCTGTGTTGGGTAAAGCGTTAACATTCATTATACTACTCAAAAAAAGATCTTTCAATCCCTTAACTATTGTATCGGCCATTACCGGTCAATCGCTATTCACTAGAATCGTCATTCGGTATTTTATATATTTTTTTTGTGTACAATAACAAAGCTGATGACCACTCGTTGGAACAAGTTCGTTCCAATGAGGGTCATAAGGAATATTTTTGAGACAAAAATGAGTTTCTACTTATACAATAATATACTACTCGAAGTTTGCTAAGCATCAAGTATATCCAACTACCTGTTTTACGTTTTAGTTGAAATATTGTTATGAAAAGTGTATATATTTTTTTATCTGATAACCATAGAGTATAACAACCGTTGTATATACTTGAAGTATATACAACGCAGGGCTTATATTTCGTCTAAATTTGTGAGAATCCATTCGGATTCTCGTGAAAATGGTTGCGAGAATCCATACCAACTATGAGTGTCCCAGGATCCCATGACGCCACCATGGTTGAACCACTGTTGTATACTGATAACACATGTTAACATTTTACCCAAAACACCTTTTTAATTTTTAAAACTAAATTTGATAATTTTTAAAGAATAAATAATAAATAGATGATAAAATTATTAAACAATATTTACCAATAAAATCTTTCAAATATAGCTGTCGTTGGAACCGGCTCATTGAGCCGGTTCCAACGACAGCAATATTTGTAAGCTTTTATTGACATAGTATCAGGATATTTCAGGTCATGTTAGCCTTCTGCTGGTTAATTTGTTGCCACTGTGTTAAATAACGGGTTAAATTGACTCAATTCTTTTCACGCGAATCCTAGCAGAGGTGCAGCGAGAATCTACATGGATTCTCGCCGGTTTTATTTCGCGAATCTTTGTGCGAATCGATTCTCGGATTCTCGTCGAAATTTTAGCCCTGCAACGGGTGTTGTATATAATTATAATATATGCGAACGACCTCTGACCTCTTTCAATTCCATTTTCATTCATTCATTCATGAAACATCGTTATATCACAGGGCAGGTTTTAATTGTACGCTTATTGCACGTTGTCAAAATCCTCTGATGGTGTCATTTCTTATTTATTTTGCTTCAATAAAGGCAACCTAAAATTTTGCTTCAAAACATTGTAGAAATTACTTGAATGTTAATAGTAATTAGTATGCGGCGACTGCGAACTATTTATAGTCACGGCCTCGATCAAAAGTACTCGCGGAACTGCGCTAATTAAAAGTTCGTCTGCTCTACCTGAAAAAAAAACACTTCGTAAAAATTGTAAACAAACGCAAAATTATTTGTTATATTGGGACTACAGCAAAAAACACGGAAGAAAACTGGAACTATGTCAAAAAAAGAATAACTCTACTGAAACACCGTTTTGTTACTGTTAATAAAATAGTTGAAATTTATTTTGTTCCAGCGCAGTTACATGATGCAAGAAGTGCAATCGCACTTTACAATCGCCGTCATAGATTTTGTAATGTAAGGGACACAACTCTATGCGTCTTGTCCTATTTCTTTTGTCTCGTAGACTGGTTTTCTTTGGAGGCCCGTGGGAAGCATATATAAGTCGGGTAGACGCACGAGACGGGTGTCTGTTTGTTATCAGATAAAAACAATAAACATATAGTGTGTTTTTATATCTGTGTTATACAACGAGTTGAAATATGGTTTATTTTTTCGAGGCTTATATTTGTCTATATATTTAATTATATCTTTAATGATTTAAGTACAGAAATTAAGATTTTATTTGTGTTTGACATTATTTTTTAGCTTTCGAATACGATAACCATGGAAAATGGATATTATTGGTAAAAGCGGAAATTTTTCAAATTTACCAAAAAGTTGACGGATCGAACTGATATGGGTTCAATATCGAGTATGAGATCCATTATTGTTAATTACAGCTTGACAACGCCTTCTCATGCTCCCAATCAGGTTCCAGATGGTCCTTTGTGGGATGTTGGTCCAGCATGACACCAAGCTCCTGGACACTTCTTGGTTGGGCTGGACGGACTGAAATTGCAAGCTGCAACTCATTCCAGACATGTTCGATTGGATTGAGGTCAGGGGATCTTGCTGGCCAGTCCATAAGCTCAATACCCTCCCTCTGTCGGTAGTCCCGTACAGCATGGGCAACATGAGGACGGGCATTATCGTCCATCAGAATGAATTTATCACCCACTGCACCTGCATACAATCTGACGTGGGCATCCAGGATCTCATCAATATACCACTGTGCAGTCAATGCACCACGGGCAAGGGCACAGAGCTCTGTCCGTCAATTTCAGCTGATGCCGCCACAGACCATTATTGACCCTCCACCTTAGCGGTCATGCTCAGCAATGTTGGCTGCATGGAATCGCTCTCCTGGTCTTCTCCATACCCTAGAACGTCTATCTGTGTTGTTTAGGCAGTACCTTGACACATCTGTAAAAAGGACAGGTCGTCAATCTTCTCTGGCCCATCCAACGTGATCCATGGCCCATTCATATCGTGCCTGGTGGTGGTTCTGGGACAGCTGAATGCGAATACATAGTCTTCTCGATCGGAGACCACCTTCGAGCAGCCTTGCCCGGATAGTCTGCGTCGAAACATTTACCCCGGGAACATTTTGAAGGTCACAGCGTAGCTGGGTTGCTGTGTCAAAGCGGTTCCTACGGACCTGAATGATCAAAAACCGGTCTTCAGCTGCAGATATTGTCCTGTACCTGCCACCGCCATGTCGCCTGACTGGTGTGCAATACTACTGAAATCTTGCACAGGCTCTGGTATCACCATATGCACAACAAGGGCTTCACCAACCTGACGACGAGTAGCCCCTTGTTCCACCATCCACACAGCCCACCACATTTTTGCTTCAGACAAATGTCTTCTTACATTTGCATTCGCCATATTCAGTCATTAAATCACAACGGTGTGTGTTGAAATGAAGACGGAATACCTTACACATCACATGTACATGTAGACAGTACACGAAAACATCACGGAAATCAAGGGGTACAAGCTTTCCATGACTGTCACGAAAAGTCTGCCTGTCAAGAGAGCTGATGTAAACACTGGGGACCATCTCAATACATTCCTCAATCATATCCACCAAACTTATCGCAAATGTGTCACAAGAAAATTTCACAATGATGTGTCAAATATGTGGTGCTTAGCAAACTTTGAGTAGCATATTTTTGCAAGTGTCGCCTGCTTTCGTGCTGGGTAAAGAGTTACATTTAAACTTACCACTGTCTCAGTACAAAGCAGTATGAAGAACAACCAGCTTGCTGACTGATGTGTGTTTTAAGACTTCCCGAAAAAGACTTCAGTTAATTTTGGATTTTCATGGTTGTACACCTTTAACCCTTTACCCAACGTAACGGCCAAAACCGGCCAGCGCAATTCTCAAAAATCGCCAATTAATTTTCATGATTTTTTCATTTTTTGTCTCAAAAACATAGGTTATGACCCCTCATTGGAACGAGCTCGTCGAGCTCGTTCCAATGAGGGGTCATAACCTATGTTTTTGAGACAAAAAATGAAAAAAATTAGTTATTTAAGAATTTTTTTTTGCAAGTGTCGTCTTCTTTTCATGTTAGGTAAAGGGTTAACTGTTATAGGATTATTAAAGGGCTGACAAAAAAACGTGTTAAATTTGAGAACTCGGTAGCCGCTTACCAGAAAAGAAACGTATGTCCTTAATGATTCATTTCATCCCACTTAAGGTTATGACTGGAAGATACAGTTCCGGAGGGTACAGTTGTGGAGGTTTTATAGTATTGGGCCCTGGCGTATCCTAACACCAATTCAAGTTAAGCACCAGAAATGAGCGTTCACGTACACTTTCATCACTTTCATTTTCCGTTTTATTGACCTTTTTTTCTTTTCTTTTTCTCTCTTTCTTAATCTAACATTTACATAATGTAAGATATATACTTTGTCGTTTGTTTGTATTGTCTATTTCTGCCTTGTGTTTGTCATGTAATATATCAACTCTTCGAATCGGAGGAAATAAAGGAATATATATAAATCATGTTTCAAAGTTTTCGAAAGTTTCGATTCTAGCAATACCTCACTGACGTTTAGTGAATTCCTTAGCAGAGATATCAGACTCAATTCGTTAGTCTCAAAGAATGAAGAATGTTCACTCCTTACCTGTCAAACCTGCCTACCAGCAAAGGTAGTATGGAATCAAAATTTTCTTGTGGAGTAACCCACAACTTATTTAATTTGTACATATTTCCCTGTAAAACTATGAAAATAATTTATTGAGGTGGTTTTCAAATGTCGGGTGTTTTCAATAAATTTATAGCTGAAATGTAGTATTTTTTCAATCTTGATATAAGTGCACAAATGTTTTTAAGAGTCAGTTTATTGTTAATGACATACCAGAAATCTAATGTTGCACTAGAACAAACTATATACAGTTTCAAAATACTTTTATTAGCGATTTATATTATAGTGCAAACCGTCAACAAGTACTACCTAATGCTTTTTCATATATAAAACCAAATTATTCCGGATTTTGTACAATGACTAATGGGACTTCTAAATTACGTACTCCAGATTCTCTGGGCTGCCATTTAATGTCATAACCCATACCTACAAATTAATCTGCATGACATCCCGAACCATTTTTGTAAGGTGCAATGACAGATGGGGGTGACAAATCTCACTGGACATCAGTTATAATATAAGTTTGTGAATGCAATCAATTCACTTCATTCACAGTTCATTTACAGCCATAATTCTATTATGCTGTAAAAAGAATGGATATACAGTTCTCTTTAACTTTTTTAACCCTTTACCCAACGTAACGATCAAAACCGGCCAGCGCTATTCTCAAAAATCGCCAATTAATTTTCATTATTTTTTTCAGTTTTTGTCTCAAAAACATAGGTTATGACCCCTCATTGGAACGAGCTCGTTGAGCTCGTTCCAATGAGTGGTCATAACCTGTTTTGTTTAGACAAAAAATGAAAAAAAAATAGTTATTAAAAAATTTTTTTTTGCAAGTGTCGTCTGCTTTTCATGTTTGGTAAAAGAGGTTAAAAGTACAATAAGCCGCGAATTTGAAAAAATTAAGTTGACCATTTGACAAAACCACAATTTTCGTTATGGAGAAGTATCCACACGTTTCCATATCATTCGTGTGAAAAAGCGTTTATGTCGATTAAATAAACGAACTTTTTGAAAGTGTGAATTTATTATTAATCTCAAAAAAGGCGGGCGGCATTTTTTCTTTTCGATCCAGTTAGCCGATCACTCACGGAAACTTCCGCGCAATGTCATTTTCCATTTTCTCCGAAATTAACTTTGTTAGAAGGACAAAGGGGGCGTTTGTGTACGCGTTGTTCTATTCATAGTGTAGCCTACACGCCGTACAATCTCTTTCGGATTGCCGTTATCGATACACATGGTGCGAGTTTTTTTTTGTAAGCATGCCTGTGCCTTGTTTAAAATAGTACAAAATTATTAATCTAATAATTCTCAAAATATTGATAAAATAAAGCACAGTTGTTGTTCGTGAAGGTAATTGGGGACGTGACAATCGTTAATTATTTCCAGTTCCTTATTCGACATTCGTTATCAACCGATGAAATCGGTTGATAACGAATGTCGAATAAGGAACTGGGAATAAGAAACGATTGTCACGCCCGTAAAGTAATTTACTCTGGCAGCAGTGAATAGGTATCGCAGAACTAAATATTGAAATTAGAGTGAACCACCTTAAAATGTTGCACTCGGAAATGACACAATCTCTAAAAATAAACAGCCTTGGGAAAATCCATTGTTTCAATAAAAGTTTGAAACATTCTATTGACATCTTGCATTATTGTTGAATATTCCTGATAAAAAAGAGGGTGATTTGATGACTTTTGGACCTAAAAAATACAATTTACTTTTTGTGTGTTTTTGTAGGGAATTCCCTGAAAAATATGTGCACGTGACCGGTACTTCCCTTTGTGTCAGTTTTTCTCTCTTATTTGTTGCATGACCCCCTGTTTTCAGATCAGAAAAAGTTGTCTGAAGGGCTATACTTGACAGAGATATTTGAATGCCAAAATTAAAGTGATGCGATCATATTTTTTTCCACCTGAACGTTATAATGGTCGCCTATGGGAAAATATTTAGTTCTGTGATACCTGAAGCTAAAATTAGAAACTACGTGTATTCAGAAATTATGTCATGCTGTTGTGCCTTTTCCCCATCACTTCAGGCAATTTAATTTTTATCTTCGCAATGTCATGTCTTCTGATAATTCGGCTGCATTAAAGTTTTTTAATTACAGATTTCAGTTAAGTGATTTCGCGTTGCTTCTGATGTCATACACTTTACATACAGATTTTTTTTTACATGCTCTTTCATTTTAAACTTAGCGGTTCATTGTTCCTTTTATCAATGACACAACGCCTGGCATTGATTATTGAACTCGCACAAGAAACTTTTCAAATGTCAATGGTCACTTGTGGGCATCGTTAATAAAGAATAATAAAAAAAAAACTCAGCCTCGTACATTTTTAGGTGCGACCGAAATGCGAGCTCTCTGGGAAATACTAATAGGCACCATGGAGCTGGGAGAGGTGGTGGTCTGAGGGAGCTGTACCTTAAACACACATTTTTTCCAGAAGGTTTAATTTTTTTTATTGACGTGTAATACAATCAAACTGCAACTGTCAGACCCTCCGTGTTACTAACTGTCAAGGTGATAGCAAAAAAGTTACGATTTTGTTGTATAAAAGTGTAAATATTTTCGATAATATTTCTGCCTGGGTTAAATGTAAAGCAAGATAGATATGTGACGGACCCCGAAAACAGGTTTGGCAAACTGACGTTAATTCAAGAGATTCTAAATGAGGCATGAAATTTAATGTCCATTATGGGACACGTGTTCAACGCCACATGGGCTTCTGATAACCGATCAATAGTAAGAGAGACAATCTTCTCTTCTGTAATAATTATCTGGGTAATTAAAACCAGTTAAAATCTAATTGCAGAATACAGTGCATCACATATGTTCTGGACACACACCCATATTACGTATCTATCCTGTCTCCGAAATGTCAAAAGATACCAAATGCGAGTCTTTCAAAGGAACTTTAAAGCGAGTGTTAAATTAAGATGCATCTAAGCGGCCAAGTTCAAGAGAAGCGATTAACTGAGAATAAATGTTCTGGCTATCTAAATAAAAATCGGGGGATTTCTCGAAAAATTAATTCCAGCCAATTCCAGTCGGAAGGTGTGTAAGGCTGTGGGTCGTTGCGAGGCAGTTGGCCCGAGGGCACTCAGAGAAGGTCCGAATATAGCCTTGGCCGTCGAGGGTCATAGGTACCGAGATTGAAAGTCCGCGTATTGTCGTAACCCTGTGAGGGTTGTAAGGAACCGATAGAAGTTTGTTAACGGTTGCGAACCGTAGTGGCATAGTAGCCAAAGAAGTTAAAACTGTAACGTTGAGGTCTAGAGACCGTATTAAGAGCTTTATTGAGCGCTGGAATAGCTCGCGAGATAAGATAGTTTTAGGCGGTGCGAGAACTGGTAATGTTGAGAACACTTTGCAGAATATTTTTATGTAAGCTTTGTTAAGTATATGGCTGAAGGCGAAGAATAACTTAACCCCGTGAAAGCCAGACAAAACGCAAAGTGATCGTGAACTGTGGTAGACGCCGATTGAATTGTGGTTGAACTGTGAGAACGCTGATAGATTCGCACAAGCAGAACATTATATGTGTTAAGCCCGACTGACGGTGAAGTTAACCCTGCGAGGAGGAAGCAACGAGAAGTGAATATACACTTTGTATTCATCACAAACCGTGAGAAGATGAAGATGATGTGAGATCGAACCAGCGGACACGGCTAGCTGTGGGAGACGTCGGGGGCCCTAAAGAATAAACTTTGATTCGCGTAATTAGTGTTTTCTTATGGATAATTTTGTGAGTAATTTGTTTGATATTATATTTCTTCGTACATGTAAATAAATAATCTTTTCAGTGAATTATCGTTGATCACCCTTTGGCCTTGTAAGCCACAGGCACCTTCAGGAATCCTAAGAGTCCCAAGCGGATAGGACATTGATAAGGGGGCAAGGTTTACGTTCGAACTGTGGTTCAGACGATAGTCACTGGCTGTCGACTGAGCACTGATAAGAACATGAATTTTCCTCCATCACTTAACCAACTACGCACGAGCAGAGAAGCAGCGGTTGAACGCAGGTGCACCATCGGCGTGCAGTATGCCTTACCACACAGCGCCACCATGCCCTCCCATCGAGATTAAGTGCCTTACCCAAGGACACAATGCAGTTACCGCTGGTCGGGATCGAACCATGGACCTTTCGGGTTTTAGTCCAATGCTCTAACCACTGAGCCACTGCGCTATCGATTTGGTATATAACTTCTTACCGGACACGGCTAGCAGACGACACTTGCAAAACGTTTTCTTGGACAACTAATACTTTTCATTTTTTTGTCTCCGAACAAAGCTTAGGAAAACACATTGGAACGGGCTCCACGTGCTCGTTCCAACGTTAGGTTATAAACTATATTTTGGGAGCAAAAATTTGAAAAATAATAAAAATTCATTTGCGATTTTTGTAAACAGCACTGGGTGGATGTAGCCGTTGTGTTGTGGTTAACGTGGACAATGAACACTTTCTGTGACTTGGGAGGTATCACAATATAAAACCTGACTTGAAAGAGTAGAGCCTTACCCACATATAAAAACAAACAGAAAAAAAATCAGAAAACAACAATCTCCCTTCTTACAATAAGTCTTGGTGATCAACATAAATATTGTTCATGTCGGACGATTGTTCTATATCAGTTGGGGCAGTGTGATATTTGTAGTTCCATCAAGCGGAACTTATGTTGGACTCTTCCTTTCCTGGTATCTAAACAGAAAGTGCTAGACGGCTGTGGGTATAGGGGGAATTGTCTACTCACATTGAAAACATTTTCAATATGTTTTACAAATTCAAGTGAGAGCCTTGTATAACATTTCTACTCCCCGCCAAAAATAGAAATTAAAAACAAAAACAAAACCAAACAAATCAAACAAAAAAGAAGAAAAGACAAAGAAACAGAAAAAAACAAACAAAAAAACAACCTCCCCCCCCCAAAAAAAAAACCCAACAAAACAAACAAGAGAAAAACAGTGTATTTCTTCTTTTTTTTTGCTAAATGTGTGATATTCACTAACTTGAAGTATACATTATATTAGAATTGGCTGGTTAGCTAACATTCGATTGATCGAAGTAATCCCATCTCAACGAAGGCGACCTTTGGTTGTCCTTGCGCAGCGGTTTAAAACTGGGTGTAAAATAGAGCTTTGAGTAGCATCTATAGCACTGTCTTTGTTATTTAGTGTCACATCTCTCCGAAAAAGGAAACTCGGGGCGTTTATTTGAACGGACCCCCCCCCCCCCCCCCACACACACACACACACACGCACACTCGCTTACGGGCTTGGTTTAATTATCATTCATGATTATTATTATGTGTTTTGTCTTTGTTGATGTTGCCGTTCAAAGAAACGGCAGTAATAACACCACCACGTGTATTGGGGTAAAAAACTCTGTCAGGGTAAACAAAATTGAACGTCATTGCACACTTATCATTTGTTCTCTTATTTATTTCAACACATCTGATGAGAGGCGTATGCTGTAATTATTGCCACTCTATATTTACTAAGTGTTGTATTATCCGTTTGAGGACTATTAATACTGCTTTGATGGACAATCACTTCGATTAATTTGATGACAGTTTACATACTTGCGAGATAAAATTTCAGATTAGATTTAAATGCCCCATCTTCAACAGAGAAACCTTTAATTTGCCGAAACTAACATAGAAGTTAACCCTTTACCCAACGCAGACGATATCAAAATTTATTACTTTAAATATCAATTTTTAAAATTTTTCAAAAAATTTCAACAAAACCATATCATGTGACCTTGGAACGAGCTCGTCGAGCTCGTTCCAACGAGGGGTCACATGATATGGTTTTGTTGAAATTTTTTGAAAAATAATTTTTTTTTCAACTGCTGAATTTGCATATTACGCGGGCGGATGCGGGCGATTCGTTAGGTAAAGGGTTAACACTTGCAAATTGTGTCATTTTCAGGAGATGAATAACTTTATCTCACCTCAGAAATCATTTCATTTCACTATTTATACCCCTTCCTGGAAGGGGATATAAAGTAGAGAGCTGACCACGTTCGTACGTTTGTTCGTTCTGAACGTGATGTGTCTATCCAGCATATCTTTACTTTTCTGCTTTATCTTTCCCAATGTTTGTTGGAAAGAAAATAATTTTGGCTTGCTTTTACCTTATCGCGGTTGAACAAGTCCTATAGCAGAAGAAATGTCCACACTTGAATATTTAGATACAGAATCTCTAATGAAGCTCGCTTTCAAATTAAATTTCTGTACTGAATTCATTAAAACCTCGGCTCGGATCGATTTTAGTGAACGAGGATTATTATTATCCCAGGTGGGTGAGGGTGTGATATGGGGAAATCTCACCCGAGGGCAAGATATTTGGGCCAGACACGAGGCTTGCCGAATGTTTGGGCCAAATATCTTGTCTTAAAACAAGAACACATTTCCCCCAATACAAGTAAAAACGTGTAGACAAAATTCAAATCTGTACTGAGTGTAGCATTAACTCGTGCGATCATTCACTTCAGAAAAAGAACGTTTTTTGCCTACACTCAACTGGCATCGAGTTATTACACACGCGAGGCCACCGTTTTTGATAACAGTAATTAAATGATAAATGAATCATTAGATCAACGAAATAAATTAGTCTAGATCATTTTTTTTTGTCATGATGATACATTTATATCGGCCGACAATGCGTTAAACATGAAATATATAACAAAGAACACTCAGCAGAAACACCAGCGGTTATAGTACAAATAAAGCAATGAATAGAGATTACGTCATGCACAGCGCAAGAACGTTATACCGTAACGTCATGATATTCAGTCATAAAAAATTCATTTCACATGCACTGAATGATTGTCAAAACAGACTCCGTTAAAAACTGTACCCAGTTCCTTCATTATGCGAGCGGGGAGGGGGGGGGGGGGTTAATAAGATAAATTGGTTATTACCATCGCATGGGATTCCGAGATGGTTTAGTGAAGTCTCTACCTCGCCTCTGGGTCAAATATCGACTCGTCCAGATGGACTCGTAGATATGTGCCCAGAGACGAGGTCTCGACTCTAATACACTATCATGGAAACCCACATGGTAGCATACATGTGCCAAGTCATACAATGACGATAGTTTATTTGTCAAGATTGGAATGCAACTGCAGTATTTGCAATAACATTGCCAATGTGACTGGCATGATTAACCCTTAGCCGGATGTAGTGGTCTAAACCTGCCAGCGCTATTCACAAAATCACTAATTTCTTCTCTTTTTTAACCTCAAAATATAGCTTTTGTTTCCTCATTGGAGCGAGATCGTTCAGCTCGTTCCAATGAGGAATCATGATCTGTGTGTTTGGCACAGAGGATGGAAAACGGCTTTTTATTCAGGAGGTTTAGTTGCAAATTTCCTCCTCCTTTCTTGATGGATAAGGTGTTAACTACGATTGGAGGAACTTGACATACCCGTACCGTGTTTATGAAATAGCTACACACGTTGAAACTGATCATATATATTAGTGTCACGTATATACTATTGTTACGTGAGAACGATGGGGTTCTATCTTCCAGTGAAAGAGAGAGCATTGTGGTTGTCAGATGACGATATATCGTTAGACGTAGCTTACCTACTTTATATGTGAAGAAAAAACACTGCATGAACCTTGCAGTGATGGGGCTCTTCTGGAGCGCTGCGGCCTGGCGAGTTGGCTGGAGACAGTTTGATATTTGTTTGATGAGTACATGGTATCCCCCCTCTTTTCTTCCATCTCTTTTCTTTCGCTGAATATCTACCATCATAACGCCATTGCAAACTTGAATAGCGTATTGTTTATTATGATGTGTATATATTGAAAAAATGCTGCATTTACTTGTTAATCGTATACAAAGGAGAGGACGTGTTTCAAGTGTTGAGCACTTGTTGTCCAATCCTTTTTGTTTATTTTAACAAATAAAATATGTTTAAACTAAACCTATGTTTTTGAAACAAAAAATGAAAAAATAATGAAACTTAATTGGCGATCTTTGTGAATAGCGCTGTCCGGCTTTGGCCGTTACTTTGGGTAAAGGGTTAACTGGTTGAGTGCTGGGAGCATTTATTTTGGCTCCATTCCTAAATGGAGGTACCTCAACTTCTGTGTGTCATCTTTGTGTCCTTGCCCTGTTACAATTTATGGGAGAGTGTCTTTTTGCACTTTCCTAAACATTATAACAAGGCAATGACATGTAACACATTTTGGCAACCAAGAAATAAAAAATATGGCACTCTACCAGTTGATAAAGAAATATGAAATTGTCTTCAGTTATATTGATGCGCCTTTTTATAGAAAGATAAATAACGCCTACATAATATTCGAGTTATTTTCTGCAGAACAGAGCAAAAATATTTGCAACGCAAATATAAGAACCTGATCCTTCCAAGGACGGTTAGTCCCCTCCGCACGGAGGACGTGACAACCGTTACTTATCCCCAGTTCCTTATTCGACATTCGTTACCAACTGATAAATCGAATCAGGAACGAGGTACAACTAGCGGTTGTCCCGACCGCACCCGCTCGACGAAAACTTTCATGTTGCATTGCATATCAAAGGTACGGTGGCTGATTTAGGCCACCCTCAATACTTTTTTTATCTCGAGATCTCGAGATAATATCTCAATATCTCGAGATAATATCTCAAGATCTCGAGATAATATCTCAAGATCTCGAGATAATATCTCAAGATCTCGAGAAACTATCTCGAGATCTAGAGATAATTATCTCAAGATCTCGAGATAATATCTCGAGATATTATCTCGAGATATTATCTCGAGATCTTGAGATATTATCTCGAGATCCTGAGATAGTTTCTCGAGATCTTGAGATATTATCTCGAGATCTTGAGATAATTATCTCGAGATCTTGAGATAGTTTGTCGAGATCTCGAGATATTATCTCGAGATCTCGAGATATTATCTCGAGATCTTGAGATATTATCTCGAGATCTTGAGATAATTATCTCGAGATCTTGAGATAGTTTCTCGAGATCTTGAGATATTATCTCGAGATCTCGAGATAAAAAAAGTATTGAGGGTGGCCTAAATCAGCCACCGTACAAAGGATATAATCAAAGCTTGAATTTCTAACTGAACTGAGTGACTGAATCAAACACTTGGACCCCCGTTTATATAACATATCTATTTATTGGTGTTTAAGGTCACATAATGGCTAATCATGACCACGCCAGTTTTACGGGTGGAGGAAGCCGGAGTACCCGGAGAGAACCACCGAGTAACGGCGAACAACTGTCAGCTCCCCAACATACTAACTCCGCCCAAGCAGGGTTAGCATTTGTTGAAGACAAGTGCACCATCGATGTGCAGTCCGCCTTAGTACTCAACGCCACCTTGCCCCCACGTGGGTAGTGGAGGTAAAGTGTCTTGCCCAAGGACACAACGCGGTTGCCTCAGGTATGATTCGAACAGAGGACTTCTCGTCTTGTAGCCTGCACCTAACCAACTGAGCCACCGCCCCCCCCGCCCCCTATATAACAGATAGACACTGCATTTTAACCATTCAGTGTGAACTATTGCAAATAAATATACATCAATCAAAAAAGGTAAAAATGTAAATTCTCACGATTTTATTCTAACTGGAAGACATCGCAATCCAACACAACCGTTCATCGTAGGGGTTCATTTTCATTGAGGGATCTACGGAGGTCCAGAACCTTTTACTTGGCTTTTAATAGTAAAAGAGGAAGACTTTACATTCAATGGTTTCTCTTGAGAAGTTCTAGATAATCAACAGTTTCTTGAGAAGTTCTAGATAAACAACAGTTAGCACAAATTTCCTGACTGGAAACTAGTGTTGCTGCATGGTTTCTTCTTAACTCAGTCAGTACCAGGCCCGTCAACCGGTACCTGTACCGGTAGCGGTACCGCCGGTTCCCTCAAGCTCCAACTGGTACTGAAGCTTTTGTCCCGCCGGTACCGGGACAAAATTATTTTATGGGGAAATTCCTAAATGAACGAGGGTAAACAGACTGATAATCATGTATGGCACACTTGCACGACATACTTTTAACCTATTTGTGAATGAACATACCAAAATACTCTACAGGTGCATGTTCTATC
The DNA here is from genome assembly GCA_031216915.1 of Pictodentalium vernedei. NCBI lineage: Eukaryota > Metazoa > Mollusca > Scaphopoda > Dentaliida > Dentaliidae > Pictodentalium > Pictodentalium vernedei. The sequence goes on along the minus strand of CM062295.1, from coordinate 96,906,380 downwards.
TGCACCACAATTCGATAAGGCCGACCATTTTGACTTTGCATACGTAGCATTAAAGACACTGGAAGAGCCGCCATCGTCTACTTCAAAGTAATTACTTTGATGTCACCGCAGAATAATTGGACGATGCTATGTTTGTCTTGCGAACTTGGCGACTGGCGCGGTTTAAATGCGAATTTCTGCCATCTGATTGCGATATGTCATCCAATTGCTCATTTGTTCCGGTGTAACAGGAATGGAAGTCCGTAGGAAAATTAGTCCCTCTGGACTATTATTCCGCGGAATAATAGTCCAGAGGGACTAACGTTCCTACGGACTTCCATTCCTTTTACACCGGTACCGGTTTCGGTGGGACAGACTTTGTCCCGTCCCGGTACCAGTTATGTTGGTACCTTCGGTACTTTGCCATGTCTGGTCAGTACATACCTTGTGGGTATTAGACTAAAGCAATCATTAAAAGTTGTAAAATATCGCTTCTTCCTTCCTAAAGCGCCGTCGCATACCGCAGGAAGAGTATGTGATGATGGTCTGCGCCAATTCGTCGCTGAAAACACAAAGGTGCCATCTTTCATTCTCTTTAAAACAAAAAGGTTCCAACGGCAATGATGCCAAAAATATAAAGATACGATCTTTTATGCAGTCAGGAGAGTCGACAAATTTATTTCGGAAATAATTTGATCTTCGAATCCCCGCCCCCTCCATTAAAAGTGATGGGCACCTGTTTTGAAAAAAAAAATGGACGTCAAAAGGTGCGCACTATTCTGAATTCTAATATATATCAGTAATCCCTTTACCCAACGCACACGATATCCAAATTTGTTGTATTTTATTAAATTTTAAAAAATCAACAAAACCATATCATGTTGCCCCTTCATTGGAACGAGCTCGATGAGCGCGTTTCAATGTGGGGGGGGGGGGGGGGGGGGGGGTCACATGACATGGTTTTGTTGAAAATATTTTTGAAAAATATTTTTTTCAATTACTCAATTTGTGAATTACGTGGACGAATGTGGCCGATTTCTTAGGTAAAGGGTTATGATTGGCGTCAACGGGCCATTGTGTAGGCAAAACATCCTTCAGAACCTGTCATATCCTTGCTAGAGACCATCCCTTCTCGTCCTCCCTCTACGTCACTGGCACACGTAAGCATGCCAACATGAGAAATGTTAGCATCCAAAATTAACCAAACATCGCAATTGTTCAGGATTAGGACAACACGCTATTGAAAAGTACAAAAACCAGTTAATAATATTCATTTCCAATATCCGGCACACTTTTGCTTGGCGCCACACCATGTCCAACAATGCAAATATTGCAAGAAAGAAATCTAATTAATTAAGGTTGAAAACATTTCGACAGATGGAGCAATCACAATTGATCCGAGAGAAGAAGAATTTAATCTGTATATCTGCATTTTATTTGTACCAACTGATGTTAAGTTGTCGACAGAAGTTGAGGCTCAACCCTTGTACCGCCAGGGTATATTTTCGAAAATAAGCTGTGGAAAAAACTCCAAGTGCTGATGGTTTTGTCATGTTCTTATTTTAGCAGCAACAATAGAGATAGTTCCCATTGGCAGTGGCGTCGGTCGTGGCTTGGCACACTTGGAAGGTTCCGGACCAATCAAAGTCATGAATCGAAGTGTGTGTGTGAGGGGTCTTATGCCAGAGGCGGCGGAAGGTCGATAATTTTCAAGACTACCATGGTTCAGCCCAATGGGAGGAAAAGTTTCAATCGTATATCGGTAAATGTACTGTGACACACTATAGTGTCTCGTTTAGGAGGGCCTGCCGCGGTTTGGTCACTGTCCCGTCTAATTCTTCTACTTCAATCATCTTCCAACCCGAAGGCAAGCCTTGGAGGTAGACGATGGTCGAAGTAGAAGAAACGGACCGAAGCGACCGAAGGTGGGATTCATTGGCCAAATGTTGTTTTGATTTGCAAATAATATATTACAATATTATATCTCACGTGACTTCCTTGCATTCTGACTCGCTGAAAGATGATACCCTATTTCGTGTAGTTTGCATCCACAGAACTGACCAGGCACTACACCCAGGCACTACACGTTTTCTATTTTTAGCACACTACTATATCAGTTTTGTTTTCATACTGGGCGAATAAAACTGATCAGGCTAAATTTAAAAATCGATTCACAGAGGCACAACATCCACAAAACGACCCGGAAAGAAATCTTTGTGGAAAAATGTATCGCCTTTCCATTGTTGAAGTTACAATTTTCGAGGCGTTCATTTTATTCCTTGAGAAGACGATCCATATCTCGTTTCGAAGAGAATGATCCATACCTGGGTCCAACTTTCTTGAGAACGCGTCCGGATATGAAAAATCGTTTGGTTCGCTGCTCATATTATTTCGCTATTTAATTGTATGTTTTAGGCAGTAAACGAATAAATAATGGAATTCAGTTGAATCTTTGGAGTTTGTATCCCGTGCTGACCCATTCGGTAATGTATATGTGTGACAAATGTGTGGAAATTATCAAACTGCGTTGTCAAATTTCGAAAATTTTAGCTTTTATTCGCGAGTTGCGCGATTCTAGAATACACAGTTCTGTTTGGGGGAAATGTTTTGTTTACCCTTGCCGACCGATTCAAAATTTGTCTTCTGCTCATATCAATAAGCCGTGTTTTGGAAGAAGAAAATGTTTTTTGAAAACTACATGGTATTTTTTTCTATATAACGCTGGTTGGTAGGGCTGCTACCTTGGTAATAGATTAACAAATTGGACAGATGTTTTTCTTGATGGGTGTTCGATATAATATAAGGATTAGTGCATGTCTTGTCGTTGACTACGCTTCGCGGAGGGAACTACACCATCTCACTGGGCACTATATGGGCGTAGTCAACTCCAAGCCATGTACTATTCCTTAAGTAATAGGCCTACCTGTACATTGGCACGTTTGCATGCGCCCATTTTAACTCACTGTGTAACCACGTAACATGTCTGCGGAAAAAAGTGGAGGGGCACTTGTCCCCTGTGCTCCCCTGGTTCCGCCGCTTCTGTCTTAAGCTCCCTAATTTTTTGTCTCTTCGGGCCATTGTTGTGCCGAGTACTTTTTCTCAATATTCGACATGTTCAGAAACCTCCGTATATGTGTTACACTGCCACAGGGGTCTGCTTGTCTGGTGATATGGGATTCAAAGTATCCTTAGATTTTATCCAAGACAATCGACAGTGCCGTGGTAAAAGGTGTGGCAGTTTGCCATGACTTTTATGATGACATTGCTGATTCTCGAAGCTAATCTCGAGAATATGTGTTCAAAGAACGATGGGGCCCATTCTTGCCAAGGTCGGTAAATTTGGTCCCTTCGATATTTGAAGATGTTATGTTGTCTCTCGTGACTTTCCCTTCCTCCGATTGGCTGATACGCATTATACTGTTTCCGATAGTTTTTAACTATAAAGGGTTCTAAAAATAATCGTTCTCTATTCCCATGCTTTATATACTTTATAAAAATCGTCGTAGAATATTACCTATCTAGGATTGTAAAATAGTCGTGGAATATTACCTATCTGGGGTTTTAAAATAGTCGAGGAATATTTTCTATTGCGGGTTGTAAAATAGTCGTGGAATATTACCTGTCGAGGGTTGTAAAATAATCGTGGAATATTACCTATCTAAGATTGTAAAATAGCCGTGGAATATTACTTATCGGGGGTTGTAAAACAGTCGTGGAATATTACTTATCGAGGGTTGTAAAATAGTCGTGTAATATTACCTATCAAGGGTTGTAAAATAGTTGTGGAATATTACCTATCGAGGGTTGTAAAATAGTCGTGGAAAATTACCTATCGAAGGTTGTAAAATAGCCGTGGAATATTATCTATCGGGGGTTGTAAAATAGTCGTGGAATATTACCTATCGGGGATTGTAAAATAGCCGTGGAATATTACCTATCGGGGATTGTAAAATAGTTGTGAAATATTACCTATCGGGGGTTGTAAAATAGCCGTGGAATATTACCTATCGAGGGTTGTAAAATAGGCGTGGAATATCAACTATCGGGAGTTGTAAAATAGCCATGGAATATTACCTATCGAGGGTTGTAAAATAGTCGTGCAGTATTCCCGTGCCCTTTACACCTTTATTTTATTTTCATTCATTTTTCTTTCCCCAAACAAATCGTATTCCCACTCCCACTCGCCAAAAACGGTATTCCACTCCCAGCCTCGTATTCCACTCTCAGCGATGGTGGACTATTTTTTTTACATGTTTTGAAACTAACAACGGAAACAACTATAAAGGGTTATTTTTGGAAAACAAATAAGGCGAAAACAAAACAAATACAGGCGTTCACTGCTCGGATTCGAGTACGATTTTTATCCTCGAGTGGGGTGCGCTTCGTGAAATAATCCGCGCGGCCCATGAACAGTGAACTATTGACTATTTATCTAAAAATAGGCGAGTAATATGCTAGAACATTCGACTGCCGCAACACAACGCGTCGTTTTAAAACATATTTTCCGGAATTCTGTTCTGTTATTTTAGCCAAATAATGAAAAAGCTTTTCTTGGCAAAGGTTTTTGGCAATAAAACAATGCACTTAGGATATTGATTCCTGAAGGGTAGTATGATTCTTCTTCGGTCAGTTCGATATAATTTAATAATTATTGCACGACATATCGTTGACTATGCCAAAAGAGTGGCCATCGAGGGAGAATAGTCCTCGGGGTCACTATTTTGACCCAGTCAACCCCATGTAGGGTAATATTCATAATTTAGTTACTATTCTCAGACCAGTGTTCTTGAAATGTTTATTTACGAGCTGGCGTTTGTTCGTTTTCCCTGTTCTGTTGCAGGGCGGCTGCAGAACGAAATGAGAAAAGTTTTACGTGCAGAACAGGTCGAATAATTTGCAGAGAAAAAAACACAACATGAACCCTTTCAGCCCATAGTGCATTAAATATTTGCGTAACCCTTTACCTAACATGAAAAGCAGACGACACTTGCAAAAAAAGTATTGAATAACTAATTTTTTCATTTTTTTTTTCTCAAAAACATAGGTTATGACCCCTCGCTGGAACGAGCTCGTTCCAACGAGGGGTCATAACCTAAGTTTTTGAGACAAAAAATGAAAAAATAATGAAAATTAATTGGCGATTTTTGAGAATAGCGCTGGCCGGTTTTGGCCGTTACGTTGGGTAAAGGGTTAAAAGGTAGACCATCCATGTACAATCAACAAAATCAATACCAACTCATGAAGGAGGGTGAGTAATAATTTAATCCTACAGCCCTTAAGAATTAAATCATTACTGAACCTCCCAACAAATACAACCCCAACAATGCTTAACTCAATACCATCCCACCGAAGTTAAGCAAAGTCGAACCCGGTAAGTCCTCGGATCGGTGAACGTCTGAGCGATCGATTCGGACTCCCACGCTGTGTCCTTGGGCAAGGCACTTAACCCCGTTGCCCACGTGGGGGTACGATGACGCCGTGTACTATGGCGTGCTGCATGTCGATGGTGCGCATGTCATCAACCAATCTAACCATGCCTGTGCTGCAGTGAGGAGTTACGATTTTGGGAGCTGGCAGCTGCTCGTCGTTGCTCGGTGGTTCTCTCCGGGTACTCCGGCTTCCTCCACCCGTAAAACTGTCACGGCCATGATTAGCCATTGTGCATAATTATGTGACCTTAAACTCCAATGCATAAATAAATATATAATACCATCCAGGGTGTAATTGTTGAAAGGGTTAAAGTTACTGTAAAATATCGGCAACCCCTTGGGGTTACTTCTACCGTATGTATTATGATAATGACTATTTCTAATTCAGGTTTTATCGCATGAAAACTTTAAAAGGAGTCTTCAAATACAGTGAAGAAAAGTTGGTTTTTCACAACGATCGCATTCAACCCCTTGCTTTGCAAAATGGCATCGTCCATTTAAAAAAGTACAGTGTGGCCACCGTGGACTGGGCAATATTTCCACTGACGCAATAATATTAGGTTCCAAACACTAATTATAGGAATAGGCATCAAAACTTTAATTAACAAACTCGGTGCTTCATGAACTGAAATTTAGCTGATGACTTTTGTATTACCTGGTGAACGCATGCGTAGACATCCACGGCGACTGTACTGTCACATCACAATTCAGCACATTTCCGTAGGCGAGATCCATTTCACCGATAGTGCGAAAAATCTCGGAGTTCATTTGGACACCACTCTTTCAATGTCCTATCAAATATCAAACATATGTAAGTCAGTATATCTTGAAATTAGAAGGCTAGGTCATATCCGAAAATATTTAACTTTAGACGCCACAAAAAAAGCTGATTTCATCATTCATCTTGAGTCGAATAGATTACTGTAATGCACTGCTTTTCGACGTCCCGGACAACCAGCTCCAACGTTTACAGAGGCTGATCAACGTTGCTGCTAGGATTGCTCTACGGACGAAGAAAGGGGAACACATCTCACCCGCCCTTGCCAAGCTGCACTACATCCCAGTTAAAGACCGCATAACATATAAACTAGCAATACTCACCTACCAGAGAAATTCGGCTGACTTCCCAGGCTACCTTAGCGAACTCCTCATACCATACAAGCCGCAGCGATCATTGCGATCCAGCGACGAAGGGCTTTTAACTCAGTTCGCGGGGAATTTGAAGACTGTAGGTGACAGGGCTTTCAGCGCGCCCCGTGTGTGGAACTCGTTACCCAAAGGCTTACGAAATGCACCATCTCTTGAAAGTTTTAAAAAGGGACTAAAAGCCTACTTATACCAGAGGAACTTCCCAGGCTATCCCTTCGCTTACACACAAACCGGGTGACTTTATTGATTTTATCTATCTTATTTGTGATTTCTTTTGTAAAGCGCTTTGGGCTTTTATTAGGATAGGCGCTATATAAGTGATATATTATTATTATTATTATTATTATTATTATTATTATTATTATTATTATTATTATTATTATTACTGTACCTTGTTTTAGAAGAATCGATTTTTTAAGGTAGTCTAATTATTATCTTTAACCTGCAGCCATACCACTGAAGGTTAAAGATATTATTAATTCATCTAATCTGTATGACAAAAGAACAGCCTGCTCATATAATGAAGAGAAACTGAATATCAGTTGGGTTTTGCCCCAAGATCGAACAAAATATAGGTCGGCGTTGTCAAATGTAGTTTAATACGAAATTTTCACGATAATATTTCACATTAGAAGAAACGACAGTTGGTTGTCAGTACTTTTAGCGGATTTTAACGGTAGGTTTTTACATTGAGGAGTTTTCACCCAGATAAGGAAAAAAAAGCATTTGGAAGCACAAGCAAACGTCCAGCAAATGGATCTCCGGATTAAGCCATGAAAACCACCAGTGGGACCAATACTATAAACCTTTAACCCTTTACCTAACATGAAAAGCAGACGACACTTGCAAAAAAAATTCCTGAATAACTACTTTTTTCATTTTTTGTCTCAAAAACATAGGTTATGACCACTAGTTGGAACGAGCTCATCGAGCTCGTTCCAACGAGGGGTCATAACCTATGTTTTTGAGACAAAAAATGAAAAAATAACTAAAATTAATTGGCGATTTTTGAGAATAGCGCTGGCCGGTTTTGGCCGTTACGTTGGGTAAAAGGTTAACAATTGTATTTCCAAGAATTATATTTCTACCTATTAATATAACTAACTAAAATTGACCATTCGCATTTTAAAAGATATAACAATTTGTCAACTGCGAATTGCCGTATCTTTGAAAATTGTAATGGTTCATTTCGACCCATTTAAAATCATAACTAGAAAATACAATTTTAAAAAATATAATTGTAAAAGTTTCAAAGTATTGGCCTCAGGAGAATAGTTACTGGTACATCTTTACACTTTATCTGGGGTAACGCGGTCATATCCCGCTAACGCTTTTCACCAAAAAATGTCATCCAAATTTTTTATTATTTATCCAATTTGTGTCCCCAAAACATAGCTATTGACCCCTCATTTGAAGTCCCTTGTTCCAATGAGAAGTCATAAACTATGTTTTTGAAACATTAAATGAAAATTGTCTCACACTGTCGGATTTTTCCTAATTTGCTTCCAAATCCTAAGTTTGAGAAGCGCCACTGTGTATGGAAAACAACAGTAACATACAACCCTTTATTCCCAGACAGCTCAATAATTAACCATTTAACTTGCCCATGGGGACCCAAGGGAGTGAAGCAGTGCTTGTTTACTGTGAATTAACAAGCTCTGTTTTAGTACTAAAATAGGACCTAGTAACCAATGTCTGTGATGGAAGTCCTCTAAAATGGGCAACATGTGTGCAAACGTTCGGTTGTACTTGACTTTATATCCATGTTGTAGTCATGATAAGCCAATGTGCAGAAATATTATAAGTTATCTCCGCCAACATGTAGGGTACATGGAGGCGAGGTGTTTAAAAACCGACATCCAGGTATTAAAACTCCATATACCATACATGTTGACGAAAATAACATTTTTGTCCCGTTTGAAACACTATAGAAACATAGTGGAAACAAATTTGTGGACGCGTTTCTCACGCTCCGCAATCAGTTGGACCAAACTCGTGAATACTGGAGCGATTATAATTTTAATCTAAAAATAACTCTTGAAAAAATCCATAATGAATATCGTGGGCTATTGTGTTGACAAATTTGCTCTTATTTTCTCACGTTGTTTGATTTAACTATTCGACTATGAAATTTATAACAGCAAAATATGGTCGAATTGTCAAAAATCTGATGACATTTGTGACTATTTTAAGTTTTTTTGGTTCGATTTTTATATCGAGGCGAGCGAAAGCGAAAAACTTTCATTTAAACCATATACCCCGATGTTTCGCGTGCCTTTATACCCTGGATGTTGCACGCTCTCATATACCTTGGATGTTGAGTGCACCCTTTGCCATGGCTGTTTGTCCTAGGCATTTTGACCAATCAGAAGACAGAATGTATAACTAGTGAGTTCACAAGTGACCTTAAACACCAATAAATAAATTTTACCATTTAACTAATACATATAGGGGAGAAAACTTGCAAAAATCCTGTTTAACTCAACATTTTCTTTCTTACCTCAAAACAGTAGTTTATGAGCCCTTATTGGGACGAGCTCGTCCCAGTCAGGGATTGCAAACGATATCTTTGAAGCAGAAATTCAAAACTTAATAATGGTCCTCTAGTTTCTGTTAACCATATCTGTTTAACGGGGGAAAGGTATAAAATCAGTTCATCCAATTTGTGAACACCATTTAGAAATTCCTTTTTCTCTAAAGAAAATGCGTGAGTGAAACTTCCCAAAGATGGAGAGAGATAGAGTAGAACAGGTGGTAATGCAGGGCCGTTTACGCTTGAGTTCACAAGGTTGTCCATTTATAGCGGCTTTAACAAATCAAATAAATGCAAGTGAAGCCCTCGTGGTTTATGCAGTTACAAAATGTTATCTGCTCGTTTTGTTTCATAATTGCGGAGGTCACTAAATTCAATTTATCACAAGATCAAGTGATTTATATTCTCATCACATTTATGTGAAAAAGCATAAATTGTTACTCCTGTCTCTCTCCCCGAACGTCCGCCCGTTTGTTCATCGTATGACCCAATGTACACCAGGGTGAATTCGGCACGATAACGTTTGTTTTCTTTGTGATATAATATTTTCACATTTTGCAACTGTATTTATGACCCTAGCCCGAAGATCAAGTCCGATTTTCAGATTTGTCGCGTAAGTAGTTTCAGAGTTATCATCCTTGATTGTACAAGCACTTTTCTCTTTTGTTTCTCCGCGATATCTTTATATTCCTTTGGCAGAATGATTTGACATTTAACAGTTTTTCTTCTAGTCACTAAAAAGCGCCAAATTCAATTTTCAAATTTCTACCGCGCGTAATTATGGCCCTTGAATGTGCAAAACTCTTGCTGTTTGTTTTTGTTTTCCGTATAGAAGCATGACTTTCTTTAAGCAGATTCATGGGCCAATCAACATTTTTTTAAGATCACAAAATAAAGGCCAAGTTCGATGTCTAATTTTTTTTTAATGAACATAATTCCCACGTTATGCAAAAACTTAATGTTTGTATGATAACTTCTCTTAGACTGATTTCATATTTGACAAAACGTTATTAATTTTAAAATTTCCGCGCGAAGATTTTACTTTCCTTTGAAGGAACGATTCGAAATTTGAATATTCTCTTTGTGATCACAAACTCAACTCTGTGAACCCTGGTGGTGCTGTCTTCCATAAATATTCATTGGCACTAACTGGAACAGTACATATCCATTATGTTGGGGCAGACCAATTAATATTTTCAACGTGCAGCCTTGGGGCTGCACGTTGAACATATTAATTGGCCTATCTCACACATTCATTTTGCAGTCAGCCAACGTAATTAATTTGGGTCGGAAAAGCAGCCTCTCGTGTTCAAAGGGTTAAGCTTAAACTATAAGTTTCAGACCACCAATACTCGCAATAACACATTTATAATCCTTGATTGGCAAAAAATTTGCCATTTTTTTATTTGAGGTTTCTTACAATACCCTGAATTTTAAAGTTTTAATTATGATTGTCGGTGTGGAAACCCCGGGAAGTTTTGCAATGCTTTTTTACAAAAGTAAACAAGTTCTGTTTTTGTGGTAAAATAGGACCCGGTAACCAATGACAGAGGGAGGAAGTCCTCTAAAATGGGCAGCAAGGGAATAAACGAACGGCTGAACTTGACTTTATATCCACGTTGCGGTCATGATAAACAACTGAGCAGAAATATGTGACCTTAAACACCAGTAAATAAATAGTTCATGTGATGACTGCAAGAAAGGCCAAGTTCGATTTTCAGCCTTTTCTTTCGTGTAAACTGTTAGTTATGTCCCTCATTGTGCAAAAGCTGTGTTATTGATGATTTTCAAATAGTACACCTTTTAATACTTTCTGTGCATAATGTAATGATCTGAATTTTCAGTTTTACTTGTCGTTACAAAAGGTAAGCCATGTTTGAGATTTTATTTCCTTCACCCAATACACAGTCTAGAGCTGTAGGTTAATCGAAACCGAACCGAGGTTTTTAGTTTTTTTAAAAAACCGAAACCGAAACCGTCGACATCCCGTAATCTAAGGTTTTTCGTTTTTTATTAAATACTCTCTTGCCAGCTCTTGCTGCAGAAATTCACAGAATATAGCCTTCCCAGAGTAGTGAGAGTACCCAGACACTGCCATTGGCAGTGTCTGGGTACTCTCACTACTCTGGGAAGGCTACATTCTGTGAATTTCTGACATTTCAGTTTAGTTGTGTTTGCAGCTTCCCTCAAGTTGCGTGTAGGTGTCAGACCTCGAAAAATGGCCAAGCACAATGAAAGTTCTGTATATTTAGGTAATTATTATATTGGCCTTCCCGATTCTTCATGTATTATAGCTTATTTCGGGCATTCATTGAGTTTCACTCAATTTCACTACCATTCAGTTATGACTCTGGACATAAGAATGAGTTTTATTGAATTTTACTTGGCCTCATGAACAAACCGAAAACTGAACCGAACCGAGGTTTTTCTCCACCTGAAAAACCAAAACCGAAACCGAACAAGAAATTTAAAAACCTACAGCTCTAGTAAACACAATATCAAAATTTATTATTTTAGTTAGTTTTTTCTTCAAATGTTTCAAAAACTTCAACAGAATCTTATCACGTGACTCGTTACATGACATGGTTTTGTCAAAATAACTTTTTTCAACTACTCATTTTATAAATTACATGGGTAGATGCGGCTGATTCCATAGGTAAAGAGTTACTGCGAGTAAGGTGTGGTAATCAAGACCCATTATTTGTAACTACATCAAATCTATGTGGCGGGGGCGCGGTGGCTCAGTTGGTAGAGATGCAGGCTGCTAGCCGAGAGGTCCTCGGTTCGAATCCGACCTGCGGCAACCGCGTTGTGTCCTTGGGCAAGACACTTCACCCCGGTTGCCTACATGGGGGCACGATGACGCTGTGTACTGAGGCGTACTGCACGTCGATGATGCGCATGTCTTCAACCAATCTAACCCTGCCTGTGCTGCAGTGCAGAGTTCAGAGTTACGATGTTGGAGAACTGACAGCTGCTCGTCGTTGCTCGGTGGTTCTCTCCGGGTACTCCGGCTTCCTCCACCCGTAAAACTGTCACAGTCACGATTAGCCATTGTGCATAAGTATGTGACCTTAAACACCAATAAATAATAATAATAATAATAATAATAATAATAATAATAATCTATGTGGCAGACGGAATGGGAAGGAGCGACAAATAACAAGCTTCATCGCTTTCGACCAACTATTTCAGATCACTACCCGTCTAGTAACCTTTGTAGAAAGGATCTTGCAATTTTGACACGGTGTCATATTGGTCATACACGACTAACACATTCTTTCTTGTTGGAGGGTACTTTGCGACCAGAATGTGTTCCCTGCCAGCCGGTGTTGTCAGTGGAACACATTCTTTTACATTGTACTGATTTTAATCTTAGTAGACGACAGTATTTTAATGTAGTGTCTCTTCGAGACCTATTTTACAGAACAAATCCTCATAAAGTTCTGTCGTTCTTGAAGGAAATCAACCTTTTTAATAATTTTTAAAATTGTTTTTAATCTTTTAATCAAGACTCTTCAAGTCTCAATTCATCAGGTTGATTTAGAAGTTATTACCTTCTCTCCTTCCATTACCCTCTGTTGTTTTAATCACTTTGGTCTTTGACAGATCTCTTGTAGTTATTTTCTATTGTTATTTCATGTTTTTACTTCATAATTGAAAATGAGTTTTTACTTTCCACTGTTTTCCCGCCACGATATGGCCTTAGCTGCTGATGTGACGTTAAGCATAAATAAATAAATAAATAAATAAATAAATAAATAAATAAATAAATAAATAAATAAATAAATAAGACCAATTATTGTGCCAAACATGAACAGTTTTGGAGTGCCCCCCCCCCCCCCCACCACACACACACACACATGGTATGGTGGTCGGTGGCATCAATGTCCCATGGGCACGTTCATTCTATCGCTTAGAAGACCAATGATGCCAAACTAATCTGCATTATGGGTTCAGCCAGTATTGGGGGACAGTGCTAGTTATAACATGGATATAAGGAAATTGAGGTGAAGTTGCCTAATATACACGCCCTTATACAAGAAATTGAGGTGAGGTTGCCAACATGTAAACGACCAAAATTCAAGCTCTCAACCTACCAATCAAATTTTTAAGCAATTATAGCTTGGAACTAGTCTAGCCTTTAAATAGTTCATCGCGTATGTTTAGATTCACTCGACTGGATTATTTTAGTTGGGTGGAAAAGCGAACCGTAGGTTCGCTTTTCCGACCAACTGAAATATTCCAGACGATTGAATATGTAGCGGTCGAGGTATAAAGGCCATTTACCAATCTGCCTGGTTGGTCCGGATCGCTAGGTCTCGTGGTAAATCGGTCGCTTTGTGTGCTAGAGGTCGACGGTCCGAGTCTCGACTCCCGTACGTCTTTCTCGACCTGTTACATTGGTTCCGTTGACCAGCCTTCAGCAGTTCGTAGCATTGTGAATGTTGTGGTGAAGCATGGTGGATATTTCTTCCGCTCTGCAGGTGGAATCTGGGGTGAGATTCACGGTGGGTGAATCTCAAAGAACGCGCGAGTAGTGTAGAGGCCGAGATATAAAGGCCATTTACCAACCAGCCTGATTGGTCCGGATCTCTTAGTCTCGTGGTAAATCGATCGCTTTCTGTGCTGGAGGTCGACAGTTAGAGCCTCTGTTCCCCCGCATTTCTCCCCCGATCTGTTACAAATCTATCAACAACTATGAATATTCATTTTATTTGAATCAAAGCAAGAAATGTTTCTCAATCGAGAATTGGTTAGACAGAATAATCTTTCATGACTTCATCAATATCATCAGAGATTTGTTCATTAACCCTTTACCTACAATGAAAAGCAGACGACACTTGCAAAACAAATTCTTGAATAACTCATTTTTTTTTTCATTTTTTGTCTCCGGGCAAAAACAAATGTTATGACCCCTCATTGGAACGAGCTCGACGAACAAATTCCAACGAGGGGTCGTAACCTATGTTTTTGAGACAAAAAATGAAAAAAATAATGTAAATTAATTGGAGATTTTTGAGAATAGCGCTGGCCGGTTTTGACCGTTACGTTGGGTAAAGGGTTAACAATTATGAATGGTGAATCCGTACATCCGCAGTTTTATGATTACGCGGCGTAGTTCCATTAATTGTATTACCATCTTGATGCCTGAGAGCGCGATGGCTCAGTGGTTACGTCATTGAACATCAAACCGAGAGGTCCATGGTTCGATCCGCGCCAGGGGAGCACGGTGGTGTTGTGTACTAAGGCGTAATGCACGTCGATGGTGCACCTGTCTTCAACCAATGTTAACCCAGCTTGGGTGGAGTTGGTACGTTGGGGAGTCTGACAGTTGCTCTCCGTTGATCGGTGGTTCTCTCTGGGTATTCTGGCACCAACCACCCGTAAAATTCTCCGATATAAGGTGTTCCTGGCTATCGAAAGTGTCGTTAAAACGCCACTAAATAACAATAAATCTTGATGCCTTCGAGGTAAAATGAATACTATTTGATTGGAATAATTATAACTGGAACACTAAAGAATATTTCTATATCTTTGTGAGTAAAAGCACATCGATTTTTATGAACGGTAGTCTGCGCGACAACTCCGTGGGAAGTGGGTAAACAAGCAACTAATAACATCTTCGGATTACAGAATTAGACTGGTTGTCTGAGAACTTGGTCCTTACAGTACGCGGAACTGTAAATGTTGACTGCATAGACGGGGTTCTTACACCAACAGCAGTAATATTTGTAATCCGTCAAAATGAAACGTATTCATTCTGCATTTAAAATAGTTTGCCTCTCGGCGCCCACAAAACACAATGGAATCACACTTTCTTAAAAAGCCTTCCATTAATCCAAGCATCTGATGCGGCGGTCTATATTCCAATGACAATAAAATTGCCTTGCAATGATTTTAGTTGTTATCAATGCTAATGTATTAATCACCTTATATCTTGCCCTGTAGAAATGGTACTTCAGTATCAGCAAATACATCTCTCATTTCACCGATGTAATTTCATATTCATTCATTATTTATTGTTTGGGGTGGTAATATTTTCAAACTGTAAGATTACAAAATATATAACCCTTTAACTCTTACCCTGCTATATTTTTTTTCTTGAATTTCTCATAAAATCACGTCATAGCCTTCACTTTAAAAAGTGTATATAGAGCGTGGCATCAACAATTTATAGTTAACCCTTTGAACTCTGGTGGTATCGTCCATGTTAGTTCAATGGCAGCCGTTGGAAGAGGTCATATTCATTATATGGGATAGACCAAATAATATATTCAACGTGCAGCCTTTGAGTTTAAACATTGGAATTAAAATTTGTTTATTTAGATGGATTTTAATGCATGGGTTGTGTAATAAACACAGAACGGCTCTCGCGAAATATGACTGCGCCATTCCAACTCGTTATGTAAAACACCTACCGATTCAAACACACATCGCGTTCTGTCTATTTACGTACCGTAGTCGCAACGCACGGCAATTTTCGTACGTAATATTACGTACCGAAAGAGTTAATGTTGATTATTCTGCTGAATATCTACTGTTGTCGCCTAATCTTCTTCTCCTATTAACTGACCTTTTCACTATACTACAACGGGAAATTTTTCTTTTTGATGAGGTTTGTCTAGAGTTTTGTCACGACACCGGACTGGAAGTTTACAGACGGCTCTTCCTTTGTATATATGGATCAACAAGTTTCTTTTCATGTATGTAGATGGTAGATCCTGGAATTATACTATTCACTTCACCTCTTTGCACACTGCTGTGACAATACCAACATTTCAATCGGCAGATTTTTCTCATAATGCAACCAGGAATTTAACCAATTCAATCATTTTTGACAAAGCTCATTGAGATCTGTAAAACCTGATTAAATTCGTTAATTTCCAGTTGCATTATGGGAAAAACCGCTTCTTGAAATTTCCTTATGTTGACATCAGTGTGTAAGGAGTTAACTACTCGCCAAGACTGGGGTTAAATGTTATCACATATTCTTTCATAATCTCAGTTAATCTGATGCTGTTTTTATACCATGATTACCTATACTATATACGAAAAGCCTATGACAGAAATTTTAGCTTTATACCCCAACTCTGGTGAACAAGCCAGCAGTGGGATTTCAGTAGTTGAAATTTACACCTACAGTGGTGGAACTACATCCAAGTTGATCTTTGGCGACGTCGACCTGAATGCGAACTTGTCTAAATTTATCGCACGTCGCCTTGCGAAGAGTGAAATGAAAGTTGCAATTATTTATAACGTTTTTAAATGGGTTTACCTCATAAGATGCAAAAAAATTAACAAACATGTATTGTCTCATGTTAATAAAAAATCCATAACTCGAAATAGTATGTTATCATTATTCCATTTCGTCTCGGCGATAAAATTGACAGCGGAAGTGCAGCCCACCGATGCTCATGTAAACAAAAATAAATTCGCACTTATGTACGGCTGCTGCTCAGTGAAAACGAGAAAAAATAATAGCAACTCTTAATAATGTGACGATCATGGTATAAATAAAATATACCCATAGTAGCTTGGTGTACCAAATGTTCACCGCGAGTGGTGAAGTGGTGTTAACCGCGTGCCGAAGGTTCGCGGTTAACACCACTTCACCACTCGCGGTGAACATTTGATACACCAAGCTACTATGCGTATATTCTATATTTCTAGAATACTAGGGGTTGGAGTGGGTGTGTCTCTAATTTCGTTATAGTTCAACATAATAGGATAAAGATAATGAGTGACAACAGCAGATTCTGGACGAACTGGATCGTAAATTTCATTAAGGTACAGTGCGCAACGTGGGTGATCTACAATACCCCTAGGGAAAATCATCATCTGCATATACCAAATTAGTATAAAAATAAAATTGAACGCATTACACTGGGCAACTGAGGCATGTGTAACGGCCCCGCTTTTCCTTTACTTAACAATTTACCCAACGAATCGGCAGCACCCTCTCGGGTAATTTACAATTTCAGCAGAAAAAAAAAAAAATTCAAAAAACTTCAACAAAACCATATTATTTGACCCCTCAGTGGAACGTGCGCGTTCCAAAGAGTTCCAAATTTTTAAAAATTGAAAAAAACCCCAATATTTAATATAGCAAATTTTGATATCGTCTGCGTTGGGTAAAGATTTAAACGCGCGTGTTCTTCACTATAAACATGAAATACGGAGGGGTTCGATAGATGCCATATATACACAGAACGGCACACGCGTGTGAATGGGTTAACCCTTTACCCAACGTAACGGCCAAAACCGGCCAGCGCTATTCTCAAATATCGTCAATTAATTTTCATTAGTTTTTCATTTTTTGTCTCAAAAACATAGGTTATGACCCCTCGTTGGAACGAGCTCGTCGAGCCCGTTCCAACGAGGGGTCATAACCTATGTTTTTGAGACAAAAAATGAAAAAAATTAGTTATTCAAGAAATTTTTTTGCAAGTGTCGTCTGCTTTTCATGTTAGGTAAAGGGTTAATCGTCATGGCACGAATGCCAGCGCGGAAGGATAAATCGAGAGGCAACAGGCCTCGAGTTTTATCCTTCCGCGATGGCACAAGTGCCATATAGATTAACCCATTTACACGCGTGTGTCGTTCTGTGTTTATTACACGCCTTCTTGTTTATAAAAAAACAACACTCAGGACACTCAGCAATTCATTTGACAACTCGTTCCCTGAGTTCCAATGTGTTCAATGTTCCAATGTCCTACTCCAATAGGCACATAGAACACATTGGATCTCAGTAGACGGACTATCAACACACTTTATCGCCAACCAAATTTGCGAGAGGAAGCTGTGTTACTATTTTTAGCTATCTCTTGCGATTCAAATTGTAAGTGCAGTGAACGATTTGTAGAAAATTCCAGTGAAATTTCGCTTCTATTTAAAAATAGTCCGTCAACGATTTCCGTTCCGAACATATGTGAGGAACGGATGTTCATTTTCCGCATGGTTTAGTGTTACTGTAGTAGAGCTGTAGGTTTTTAAATTTCTTGTTCGGTTTCGGTTTTGGTTTTTCAGGTGGAGAAAAACCTCGGTTCGGTTCGGTTTTCGGTTTGTTCATGAGGCCAAGTAAAATTCAATAAAACTCATTCTTATGTCCAGAGTCATAACTGAATGGTAGTGAAATTGAGTGAAACTCAATGAATGCCCGAAATAAGCTATAATACATGAAGAATCAGGAAGGCCAATATAATAATTGCCTAAATATACAGAACTTTTATTGTGCTTGGCCATTTTTCGAGGTCTGACACCTACACGCAACTTGAGGAAAGCTGCAAACACAACTAAACTGAAATGTCGGAAATTCACAGAATGTAGCCATCCCAGAGTAGTGAGAGTACACAGACGCTGCCAATGGCAGTGTCTGGGTACTCTCACTACTCTGGGAAGGCTACATTCTGTGAATTTCTGCAGCAAGAGCTGGCAAGAGAGTATTTAATAAAAAACGAAAAACCTTAGATTACGGGATGTCGACGGTTTCGGTTTTTTAAAAAACTAAAAACCTCGGTTCGGTTTCGGTTAACCTACAACTCTATACTGTAGATGGGGGTTTCATAGAACAGGCGTGTAATATAACATCAGGCAGTGGAGGGAGCCTATGTGAAATTCCCGAATACCAAGTAGAATATCGTGCACTCTTCTCTCAACTCTATTAGCTGAGCCCTTCCCAGACCGAGGGGAGTAACATCATTCCATAACTTTTTAGTAGAAGGAGACATCGCGGTAGACATCATGGGCTACTAATAAACAGTGTGTGCCACATACCAAATTCACGACTGGCCGACCCACCATGGTCATGGTCACTGATAGAGATCAACACATGGAACCAACATGCACAACAACTTTTTGTGTCCACCCCCAAACCTTTCAGTGGAAGGCGGTATAGCGAAGGAAGTTATACAAACTATGTACCACCGCTAGGTGGTGTGCCGCTTACAGAATTTTCCGAACAAATATGCGACTTAGGGGCATGGAACGAAATACTGAGAGTTTGGGGTGGCCATCTTCGACGCCATCTTGAATGTCAATTTCGCTAGATCGGCCCAACTAATCTGCAAATGGATGCGGAGTTTTCTCACATCACCTTGGCCAAAGTTTTTCAATCAGCACTGGGATAGTCTGCCCTGACCCAACCGTTCAGCCACTACTACAAATAACTAGGCCTAAAAATGTTGATCCTCTGTCCCATGAACATGTCTGCACTTACTGTTTTCAAAAATATCAAATTTACACGTGAAATCGCAATTGGATCAAAGCAAAAATGTGTTGTCTCTTGAAAATATAAAGGTACCAACTGCAATTCTTTAGCATAGCAGTTAGTGCCTGTATAGTTTTAAGAGACGATATGTTAGGAATTAGGGGATGCGGTGGTTTAGTAGATAGAATTGCAGGCTGCAAGCCGAGAGGTCCTCGGTTCGATTCCCACCTACGGTTGTGTCCTTGGGAAAGACACTTCACCCCCTGCCCACTCGGGGGCACGGTGGCTTTGTGTACTTAGGCGTACTGCACGTCCATTGTGTACTTGTCTTCAACCAGTGCTAACTCTGCTTGTGTGGAGTTAGTATGTTGGGGAGTCCGACAGTTGCTCGCCGTTGTTCGGTGGTTCTCTCCGGGTACACCGGCTTCCTCCACCCGTACAAATGTCCGACACGAGGAGACCCTGGCTGTCGAAAGTGTCGTTAAACCCCAGTAAATAAATAAATAAATGTTAGGAATTCGACAACTGCATGTCTCAAAACTGAGAAAGAGTATTCGGGCCAGAAGAGCAAAAACAAATTCAAATACACAACTCGATATAACTACGTGTAAACCCGTTATAACGACTTTCAACACATTATAACGACTTCTAAGCTCGGTAGAACGACTTCCATATCTCATTATAACGAGTTGTCTAGTCCTTGTAACGAGTTGTATAGTCGGTATAACGAGTTGACAAGTTGTTATAACAAAACAAGTTGACAAGTTGTTATTACGAGTTGACGAGTCCCCTGTTTATTTATTTATTTATTTATTTATTTATTTATTTATTTATTTATTTATTTATTTATTTATTTATTGGCGTTTAACGACACTTTCGACAGCCAGGGTCACCTCGTGTCTAACAGTTTTACGGGTGGCGGAAGCCGGAGTACCCGGAGAGAACAGCCGGGCAACGGCGAGAAACTATCAGGCTCCCCAACATACTAACTCCACACAAGCAGGGTTAGCATTGGTTGAAGACAAGTGCACCATTGACGTGCAGTACGCATTAGTACACAACGTCATCGTGCCCAAGGACACAACGCGGTTGCCGCAGGTGGGATTCGAACAGAGAACCTCTCGGCTTACAGCCTACACCTCCACCTGCTGGGCCACCTCGCCCCAGTCCCCTGTTTGTGTGGAGCTTTTCTGGAGAACGTGGAAATTGTTTCTTTGAATGTAACTTAAATAGGACAATCCAGGAGCGCGGTGGCTCAGTGATTACGGCATTGGACTTCAAACCGAAAGGTCCGCGGTTTGATCGCCACCAGGAGTATCTGCATTGTGTTCTTGGGTAAGGCACTTTATTCTCATTATCACTACTGACAGACTAGGCCAAGAAAGTTACTGGGGATTGCACCAGCCAGACCCAAAGAAAAAAAATGATTTTGCGAACTCAACGAAGGCGGCCTCCATCCATCCGAGCGATCAATGGCAGTTCACATACAGGACATTTCGATGGCATTTTTGTATCATCTTCATCAATCATTCGACAAAAATGATTCTACCTGGGGGTTGGGGGCCATCGGTAAGACCATAGTTCGGCCCATTCGGAGAAACTTCTGATTTTTTAAATTGAAGGAATGCTGTTTCCTTTCATCTGAGCGATCAGTGGAAGACTTGTCTGCTGGTATATCGAAAAGTTTTCTATGTGGATCAGGGATGTGGCTAGAGGTTTCCGATTGGGGGCGGGGGGGGGGGGGGGTGTATGGTAGTGAATTTCCAACTAGTGGGAGGGACCGGGAGGGGGACCCCCTCAGGTCCCTCCCCCTAGTTGGAAATTCACTACCGAGAAACGTTTGAAAATGAAGTCATAAAAGGGGAGATAAAATTGATTCTCGTAACTGAAATGCCAACACATTTATGATAGAATTATCAGGTTATTATTATTTGGTATTATTCTGGGAATTGAATATGTGCTAAACAAATGCTCAAGCTCAACCATGATGTGATTTTCTTGAAGTGCATTTCAAGGATTTTTTTTTTATTAAGATAAGTAAACGTACTATAAAAATCTAATACCGATTGACATCATGCATACTTATGAAGCTCGATATTGCGAACACTGTCGTTGTAAATAGTAACACTAGGAATTTTTGCCGATGTGAAACCCAGTTGGAATTTTGGGAAGCAAGGGAGACATCAGCATCACCAAAGAAGCTCTAAAATCGAGATAGATGGAATTTCCAACTACTGATGACTTGCCCTCCGAATTTCCAACTATAGGAAATTTTGGCCAGGATTGGGACCCCCGCTAACCCCCCCCCCCCCCCCCCCCCCCCCCCCCCGTCGCCACGTCCCTGATGTGGATTGCCAATGACAGTCCACATAGAGAGTATTTCGTATATCAGCAGTCTGTGCAATCAGATCCACTTCGCCTTTTGGTCATTTTCACGAAATTTGACATACCAACATGTAATGGGGTGCATCAGTTTTGAGGGCCCAGGGGAGGAGAACTCGATGGGGGGGGGGGGGGGGGTGAATTTTTCAAGTGGACCATACGACCAATCTGCCTCTGATAACCTCTACCTGAAAAAAGAAAACTATCAACCTCATTATACAGTTTATTTGTTTTCTTCCATTTTTTGATCGCATTTCCGTTAAGCCTAAAGTCATACATAATACTTGGATTTTATGTTTTAAATATTATTAAAGTCAGTATTTATGTGTCACTTTGAGAAAACACGTCACGGAGCTCATGGCAGTGATCATTTCTGGCACGATACTCTCTCTGTAGTTTTCGCGATGAGAGTATTAAATATTTGGTGGCTGATGGAATTTATTGCCATCCTCTGTGTAACATACATCCGCATCGTCACGTAACACCTCGTTGAAAACGGGGATGCGTGCAGGAATAAAGGATGGATTTGCTCATAGCAGCAGAGAGAGAATTCACATCAGGAAAAACAGAATAAGTTGTAGCAGTATCATTCTACCACAATGCTATATACGACACTGTCAATGCGCTCAACAGTGGCATTCTTTTACGACCACAAATCATATCAACAGTACTTTTGTGACTTGTTCTAAACGCACCTTAATATTTAAAGACCTATTTCAGGATTTGCGATCTCAAAGCGTGTGCCCTAACCACGCCATCCTTAGGAGGTCCTGCTGACAATAGACAAAACACATGGGCAGTGATTTCTTGTCAAGTCTTGGCTGTCTGTTATTAACAGACAGCCAAGACTTGACAAGAAATCACTGCCAAACAATTGCACATGTACAGGTTGTAGTCTATAGTGAGAATTCAGAACAGATGTCCAGTGCATTATACGCTGCAAAAAATATAGGTTCTCTTTAGAACCAAAACTGGTTCTAATCTTGTCCCTGAGATGGAACCAGTTCTGTTTAAACAGTATTTATTTCAAATCAAATAAAGTGGGACTGTCTGTGTGACAGCAATGTCCGATATGGGTGTAGCATAGTTCCTTATCGCTTCTGCCAGTGGTGGCTTATCCGGCTGACGCAATATGTTCTTTGCTTCAAACAAAGATGGCGGGTAGGGAGAGAGTTCATAGTTCATAACTTCCTCTAACCGGAGATCACCTGTCTGTGACACAACTAGAAATTTCTGAAGCAACAATGCCGGTTTGACAGGAATGATAGTCCGTAGGAAAATTAATCCCTCTGGACTATTATTCCGCGGAATTATAGTCCTAGGTCTAACATTTCTAGGAATAGTAGTCCGGCGGACTACTATTCCTAGAAATGTTAGACCTAGGACTATAATTCCGCGGAATAATAGTCCAGAGGGACTAACGTTCCTACGGACTTCCATTCCTTTTACACCGGATCTATGGTACGGTTCTCGGCAACTTTGACAGCCATGTTGGAAGCTAGCGTCTTGACCTTCAAACTCCTTTTGTGTGAATAAGTGAAAACAGACTGTCCATCCATCTTCTTACATACTTGGCAGGTTGATTACATTCGTCGGGAGGACCCCCACATACGAAATGTCAGAGGATTCGGTAGGGTAGTTTTCATTTTACGACAGCTCGAAATTTACTATAGAAAGCAATGGGAAACGCGTTTTTTCGTGCGCATTCACGAGTGCGTGAACCAACTCGAAAGGTTAAGGGTGGTAAACCATCGCGGGGACAAACTACATTTACACGCGAAATTTCAGCCCGATCGGCCTCGTAGTTTGGGAGTCTATTACACCTCATTCTCGTCTCTAACTTCAATGTTAATACTCTACCAGTACAACGCTAAATCCGAGTGCTTCGACCAATCGGGACGACACTTGGCAGGTTGATTACATTCATCGGGAGGACCGATCGGGCTGGTAGTTTGGGAGTCTATTACACCCCATTCTCGTCTCTAACTTAAATATTAATATCTAATGTCCAATATGGCGGCCATCTTGGATTTTTCATTTCTCGAGACTTTCCCATGGATCAATTTTGTCCAACTTTTGATATGTTGTTCTCCACATCCAATAGTATAGAAAACCATCAAAAACAATTCTTTTGCAATTTTTTTGATGTAGTGTTACTTTGGCGCTATATTGACCCGTTCAGTTGGAATATCGAACCAGTTTGGGTTCTATACAGAACCAAAACTGGTTCGATATACCAACTGTTCATATCTCCTTTGTTTCAAAATATTTGGCGACTGCGTTGAATTAGCTCCAAGTTTACTGCTGAATCTACTTCAGTTCATGTAATATTCTGTTAAAATTGAATGCTAATCTTGGTACATTTATTTGATTTGAAATAAATACTGTTTAAACAGAACTGGTTCCATCTCCGGGACAAGATTAGAACCAGTTTTGGTACTAAAGAGAACCTATATTTTTGGCAGTACAATCCATATTTTGCACGGAATCCATATTTTACGGAGTCGGCTAGGAATCTCAATTACGGAATGCTTTATATGTATACAGGGAAAATCTAATTGAACATTTTGAAGGCTTGAGCGAAGGTATACCTAGGAAGTAATTGATGGTAGTTTAGTCAATCGTACTGGGCCTGTTCACATAAGCACATATGACAAAAAGGGATTCTTCAGAAGGTATCCTCGATAGGTATCCTCAAATAATACAATACCAGGCCATAGGTATCCTCAAATACCCGTATGTGCCTATGTGCTATGGCACAATGTGACACATTGTGCCTTTTCAATAAGCACATGTGACAAAAATGAATTGTCCAGTAGGTATCCTCGATGGGTGTCCTCAAATAATACAATACCAGGCCAAAGGTATCCTCAAATACCCGCATGTGCCTATGTGCTAGGACACATTGTGTCACATTGTGCCGTTTCACATAAGCACATGTGACAAAAAGGGATTCTACAGTAGGTATCCTCGATAGGTCCCCATCAAATAATACAATATCAGGCCAAAGGTATCCTCAAATACCCGTATGCGCCTATGTGCTAGGTCACATTGTGTCACATTGTGCCTTTTTCACATAAGCACATATTGGCACATAAAGCATGTGCCTATGTGCTAGGGCACATTGTGTCACATTGTGCCTTTTCACATAAGCACATATGACAAAAAGGGGTGCCGAAGGTCATATGTTTTTCAAAAAAGGGGTGCCGAAATTGGGGTGCCCGGGATATTGCCATTGGATACAGAGGTGATGAGAATCGGATAGGACTTCATTGTAATAAGGGGAGATAACTCTGAATACACATTATGGGAAATCAAGCAATCTGATTGGTTATAAATGATCTAGATAAATGAAACAACAAGAGTACTTGGAATAGGGTGAGAACTGACAAGAATAGACCAGAATAGTTAAATATAGTAACAATAAGCAAAGCTGTTCCAATTGATAGGCTCTTCTACGCTACTGGAGTATACTCTAGAACAAAGGAACATGCATAGGTAGACGAAAACTATTGCATATATAGATAGGAGCAGAGAATTCTGAGAGAATTCGAAATAATACAACTTGGTGGGATGTTTGTGGTAATTCTACGAATCGGGAAAATACTCCTATTCAATCGAACATACCCTCCGAACATACCCCTGTCCTATAAGACGCCTTTGGGTAAGATAGCAATCATGTGCAACCATAGAAACCAATATGGCGGCCTCCAGTATACAAAATGGACGACGGAGACACGTATCACCTTAACAACACGCGCTGCGCATGCGCACTAACAACACGTATCACTATGGAGATGGCGTCACAACATGGCCGTCACTTCCGGGGTCTGGGACCGGGGTCCGGCAAACTACCCTCGAAATGTGCATGACATACTACTATTATTTTATAGCTTTTGAATACGATAACCATGGAAAAAGGATATTACTGGTAAAAGAGGAAAGTTTTCAAATTTGCCAAAACGTTGACAGAGAGAACTGGTATGGATTCAATATCGAGTATGAGACCCGTTACTGTTAATTACAGCTTGACAACGCCTTCTCATGCTCCCAATCAGGTTCCGGGTGGTTCCATGTGGGATGTTGTTCCATTCTTGGACCAGCATGGAACCAAGCTCCTGGGCACTTCGTGGCTGGACTGGACGGGCTGAAATTGCAAGCTGCAACTCATTCCAGACATGTTCGATTGGATTGAGGTCATGGGATCTTGCTGGCCAGTCCATACGCTCAATCCCCTCCCTCTGTCGGTACTCCCTGACAGCATGGGCAACATGAGGACGGGAATTATCGTCCATCAGAATGAATCTATCAAACACTGCACCTTACAATCTGACGTGGGCATCCAAGATCTCCTCAATATACCGCTGTGCAGTCAATCTATCACGGCCAACGACATGGAGCTCTGTACGTCCATCCCAGCCGATGCCGCTCCAGGCCATTATTGACCTTCCACCATTACGGTGATGCTCAGCAATGTTGACTGTATGGAATCGCTCTCCTGGTCTTCTCCATACCATTGAACACACATCTGTGTAGTCTAGGCAGTACCTTGACTCATCTGTAAAAAGGACAGGTCGCCAATCTTCTCTGGTCCATCCAACATGGTCCATTCATATCGTGCCTGGTGGTGGTTCTGGGACAGCGGAATAGATGGTGTTCTCGATCGGAGACCACCTTCGTGCAACATTGCCCGGATAGTCTGCGTCGAAACATTTACCCCAGATGCATTCTGAAGGTCACTGCGAAGCTGGATTGCTGTGGCAAAGCGGTTCCTACGGGCCTAAATGATCAAAAACCGGTCTTCAACTGCACATGTTGCCCTGTCTCTGCCACCACCATGCTATATTACTGATATCTTGCTCAGGCTCTGGTGATCACCATATGGTGCACACCAAGGGCTTCACCAACCCGACGATGGATAGCCCCTTTCTCCACCATCCCTACAGCCCGCCACATTTCTGCTTCAGACAAATGTCTTCTTACATTTGCATTCGCCATATTCAATCATTAAATCACAAGGGTTTATGTTGAAATGAAGACTGAATACCCTACACATGTCATGTACATGTAGACAGTACACGATATCACCATGAACATCAAGGGGTACATGCCTTCTATGACTGTCACGAAACGTCTGCCTGTCGAGAGAGCTAATGCAAACACTGCGGACCATCTCAATACATCCCTCAATCATATCCACCAAAAATATCGCAAATATGTCACAAGTAAATTTCACAATGATGTGTCAAATATTTGGTGCTTAGCAAACTTTGTGTAGTATATATAACTAATAACCCACCCAAGATAGCGGATTATGATTTGTATTAAATGGAAAGCTTTAATATTTACAAACAAGGCAACAACCTTCTACACTCTTTAGAAACAGTTCTCAGATTCCTGCCCCAAACACCACACTCAGTTACAAGCAAAATTACAAGAACGTTTAAAATTGTCAAATTTGAGTTCCATATCTTCGGAAATTCCGAAAGGCCAAACATAGACAGACATAAAGCTTCTTATTACACGCCTGTTCTATCAAATCCCCCATCTACGGCAACACTAAACCATGCGGAAAAGGAAAATCTGTTCCGCATATATGTGCGGAACGGAAATAGTTAACGGACTATTTTTAAATGGAAGCGAAATTTCACTGGAATTTTCTACAAATCGTGCAACGCAATTATAATTTGAATCGCTAGCGATAGCCGAAAATCGTCCCCTGAGTTCCAATGTGTTCTGTGTGCCAGTAGGCAAAAATAACACATTGGAACTCAGGGGACGAAACAGAAACACGGGTTTAACAAATATGGTTGGCGATAAAATGTGTTGTTTCTGTTGTTAGTTGTGAAATGAATTGCTGAGTGTCCTTCTGTAATAATTGGTTTTATAGACGTGAAGGCGTGTAATAAACAGAACGACACACGCGTGTGAATGGGTTAATCGATATGACACTTGTGCCATCGCCGAAGGATAAAACTCGAGGCCTGCGACCTCTCGTTTTATCCCCCCGCGCTGGCACTCGTGCCATATCGATTAATCCATTCACATACGCGTGTCGTTCGGTGTATTTATCTATAGGTGTAGATGTAACCCTTTTAATCTCGAAAGACCACATTGACGGTCCAGGTTCACGAAATGTTCTAATTTCGTCAAGTAAATGGCATGTCATGGCGGGGCTGCTAGTACGAGTAAATGTCCCATTCCAGGGGTCTGACCCCCAGCGCCGAAGTGCTTCCGGTGCACTTGAATGTTTGTGCCTCACGGATAATTCACCGATACGGTCAGATTATGAATTGAATATATTTTGTACCATGATTACCTATTCCACTATATATGAAAAGTCTATAACATAAATTTTAGCTTTACACACCAACCATGGTGAGACGTGTGTCTGTGGTGAGCACACCAGCAATGGGATTTCAAAGTTAAAATTTACACCTACAGTTGGACTACATCCAAGTTGACCTTTGGAGACCTCAACCTGAATGCAAACTTGTCTAAATTTATCGCTGGTCGCCTCGCGAAGAGTGAAATGAAAGCGGCAATTCTGTATTACGTTTTTAAATGAGTTTACCCCATAAAATACCAAAATCATAAGAGACATATAAGAGACATGCGTTGTCTCATGTTAATAAAGCATACATAACTCGAAATAGTATGTTATTATATTATTAAAATAAAAAAAGGCCCCGTGATTTGCGCGTTTCTTTTTCCTTTTCGATTCGGCGATAAAATTGACAGCGGAAGTACCGCCCACCGGCGCTGATGTAAACAAAAACAGATTCGTACATTTGTACGTCTGCTGCTCAGTAAAATCGAGAAAAAATAATAGCGACTCTTAATAATCTGACGATCATGGTATAAATAAAATATACCCAAAGTAGCTTTGTGTATCAAATGTTCACCGCTCGTGGTGAAATGGTGTTAACCGCGCGCCGAAGGCTCGCAGTTAACATCACTTCACCACTCGTGGGTATATTCTATATATATCAAACATATTGTATTGTTTAACATTTAAACATTTAACATTTAAACTCTTAATAATCTGACGATCATGGTATAAATAATAAAAACCCAAGGTAGTTTGGTGTACCAAATATACACCACTTGTGTTGAAGTTGTGTAACACCCTTTCACCACTCATGATGAACATTTGGTAAACCAAGCTAGTATGGGTATATTTTATATTTATTATATGCTACATTATGGGATAGAGGGGAAAGTCCAGCAAATATTTTTCGATATATATATATTGTTACGATAGGTATAAGAGAATGTTTCTCCTGAGGTGACGCGTATTACGCAATAAGTTTTGATCAATATCACTGCGCGTTTTCGGTATTTAGTGTATTGTATATTGTAATTGGAAGTAGAAACCGCAATACAAAGAATAAAAAGAATATCAACTGTTTTTGAGTAGGTACCTGAATTACACTACGTTTTGGCGTCCCCTAAAGATCGGTGTTGGGTCCCCTACTGTACACTGTCTATGTCTTACCTCTCGGTGACATTATCCGAAGCCATGGCCTTGAATTTCATTTTTACGCAGATGACACACAGCTGTATATTAGCTTTACTCACGCCTTTGAGCCTGAAACATGCAGTAAGATTGAACTTTGTATTTCAGGCATCAAGGCATGGATGACTAAAAACGTTCTTAAAATTGAACGATGACAAGACAGAAGTAATATATATAGGTCTACATCATCAACTTTCAAAAATATCCAAACTGTCCCTCAATATTGGAGGTTCTGCGATAAAACCCAGTAGCTGTGTTCGAAACTTAGGCTATTTCATGGATGAAAATTTGGCAGCTGATGAACATATGAATCATGTCTCTCGCAGTGCATTTTTTCATCTTAGAAATATTAGCAAAATTCGACCCTTCATTGATACACAGACGACGCCAACAGCTTGTCCACGCCTTTGTTACCAGTCGCCTCGACTACTGCAACCCTCTTCTGATTGGCTCTAAAACATCTATTCTTGAAAACCTACAACACATCCAAAATTGTGCTGCGCGGGTCATAACCAGAACTCAAAAGTACTACCATATAACACCAGTACTCTCTGAGTTACACTGGCTACCCGTTAAGCAAAGAATTCAATTTACAATTGTCCTTTTGGTGTTTAAGTGTATCTCGGGATCTGCACCATCCTACCTGTCCGATCTGCTTACCATCCACAAGCCACCGAGATCTCTTAGGTCATCAGGTCAACTCAATCTGGTTCAGACCGTATCTAAATTTACTAGTGCTGATGATAGGGCCTTTGCGGTTGCTCGCCAAAGACTTTGGAATTCTCTTCCAATCTACATAAAAAATAGTAAATCACTTGAATCATTCAAGTCTGGTACTAAAACCTACCTTTTTCGAAAGGCATTTCCTTCAGTGGTCTTAAAATTTTGGTCATAAACTGACATTACCAGGTGCATGAGTGTGACTGAGTCAGTGAGGATTGCCTCGTTACTCGTCAAGTCACACTCACATACTTGCTTTGGAAAGATGTAGTTTGTTTTTATTTTGTTTTAATTCAATACCCTTTTTCTGTTAGGTCTGTCGCTTATCGCCACGATATAGTCTTGGTTGCTGATGTGGCGTTGGGCACCAATAAATAATATTAGTAATCCATGTAACTGTGAGAGAATGTACGTGTATGTGTGTATATGTATGTATTCAATTATTGTACAGGCATTGAGCACCGTGTGTGGATTCTAGGCTTTAAAATTATTATTATTATTATTATTATTATTATTATTATTATTATTATCCCATTCGTGATTGCAAGGAAATCGGGGATGTGACAACCTTTACTTATTCCCAGTTCCTTATTCGACATTCGTTATCAACCGATAAAATCGGTTGATAACGAATGCCGAATAATGAACTGGGAATGAGTAACAGTTGTCATGTTCGCAAGGAAATATAAGTTTTTACTCGCAGCTTTCAGCAAGCATCCTCGAAATATTTTCTTTGACAGACCTGAGGTAGATCTGTCAAACATTATTTACTGGATTAATTACCTAATAAAGATTTAGTCAACTATTTTTTTAATTTTGAAGCTAAATGTTTTTGCTAAACAAATTCCCGGTCGACACAAAATGTTGACATGGATTTCACCTTTAAATTACTCTCAACTAACTGGTGGTGAACTGGTGACAAACGCATTTTATAAAAATAAGTTCTGCTGAACAGCTGCCATTCCAGGGGCATGACCCTTCCGACCCATGGTCTGCTGGACCAGACATTAGTCATTTTGATACGAATAATAACCATCATTACACGCTTATTCCTTTTCCTCCAGTTTCATATTTACAAATCCATATGGAACACGTGTTCTATACGGATTTCCATTGGCGGACTATTTTTTCACATGACGTCACGGATTCATCGAAAAGAACTAAACTCCACCCATTTTCATAATCGGTCAATCGAAGCATCGCATTCTGACCCAAATCAATTCGGAAGCTGCGATGACAGACGATAAATCGAACGTCAATTGGCAAATGTATTTGTTCAAATCCACCAAAATTAAAGAAAGTAAACTTATTCTATAAAACGGGGAGTGACTTTATAACACCCATGTTTTGACACTGAAGCAAATATCTCCCAGATAATGGCAGCTAATTTTTTTTAAAATACGAACAAATAACCTATTTGACACGATTTTCATTTATATTTTTTCTGTTCACGTATCTAAATATCACACGTGTTTGCCAGACACGCCTGAGTTTTTTTTTATTTCAAGTACACGCTAAAAACAAAGTGTTAAAAACTACACTTGAAGTGCTGTATTTAACACTTACTAAGTGTGAACTAGCACTTTGTTCAAGTGTAGATATCCCAGAACTTCACAGGTGTTAGAATAATACCACTTGACAAGTGTAATGTCGCGACACTTAAAAGGAAACAACGCAGATGACGCGGATCAGGCTCGAACTCTCGAGCCTGATCCGCGTCATCTGCGTTGTGTCCTTTTAATTATGTACCCACTAAGCGCAAAAATCAAATTATGGACGATTCTTGAAGAACCACCAATGCTAGACGCATGGTAAGTGCCATCCATTCAGGGGTAAGATGTCTGGCGATTGTAATGTCTAAGTGCTTAAAGCATTGCACTTCGAGTGTTAAAATCAAACCCTAAGAGTTAGAATGGGTTTAACACCTTGAAAGTGTCAGTTTTAACACTTTAGTTTTTAGTGTGTAGTCGCCAGAATTGTGTGATGTTTCGGGTTTTTGAAGTAATGGATTCTATGTAATTGAGGCGTGTAATAAACACAGACCGCCACGTTATATGGATACGTTCGTCAATACAGAACGCATGCCATCGCGGAAAGATAGAATTCGCGGCTGCGCCTCTCGTTCTATTCTTACGCACTGACGACTCTCGTGCCGAATTGACGAACGCATTCACACATCGTGACGTTCGGTGTATTTATCTCCTACACATGACACAATCAAAGAGACCAATAGTTTTCCAGGAATTTCCCAAAATGCCATGCCATACACTCTCATCAAATGCGAATATTCTTTAACTTAGTTATCTAACACATAACATGTATAACATTTTCCAAATCCACTGAAAGCACACAACACTATCTGATAAAATAGAAATAAACAATCTGAATGTGGGTGAAATAATTTATTGTCAAATGCAAGGCTTCAGTCTGGAAAATTGCATGAAAAAATGCCAAAGCAGTGATTTTCAGCCACCCAGCAGCCCCAAAAGCAGAATTTTCCCAGTACCCCTACTTGCCAACCCCTGGAGCATATCATTTCCTGTTTCTAAAATGTAAAAAAATTATATGTTTCCGTCTCATTTTAGAAAGGAGTCAATTTTTCGACGCCACTGTTCCCGTAATTCCTTTGGTAATTTACCCCTATGCAACAGACTCCAACTCTGTGACTAAAACTTCAAATTCTCTTGTCCAGCAAATATCGTAATGTACTCTTATAATCGATACTAAAATACATCTCCAATTATTTATTATTTATTGTTTTTTAAGATCACATATTTATGCACAATGATTAATCATGACCGGGACAGTTTTACGGGTGGAGGAAGCCGGAGTACCCTGAGAGAACCACCGAGCAACGACTAGCAGCTGCCAGCTCCCCAACATCGTAACTCCGCACTGCAGCACAGGCAGGGTTAGATTGGTTGAAGAAATGCGTACCATCGACGTGCAGTACGCCTTAGTACACAGCGTCATCGTGCCCCTACGCGGGCAATGGAGATGAAGTGTCTTGCCCAAGGACACCACGCGGTAGCCGCAGGTGGGATTCGAACCGAGGACCTCTCGGCTTGCAGCCTGCACCTCTACCTACTGAGCCACCGCGCTCCCACATCTCCAGTTTACATGGCATTAGTTTCAACATATGCCCTTAGAATATAATTTACCCCTATACAGTTTTGCGAGCTCGAGCTCGTTCCAACGGGGATGGGGAGGGGTGGGGGTGGGGGGGGGGGTGGAGGGGTGGGGGGGGGTGGTCACATGATATGGTTTTGTTAAAATAGTTTGAAAATCGATATTGTTTCAATTGCTGAATTTGCAGATTGGGCGGGCGTATGCCTTCTATTCGTTTGGTAAACTTTTTAACTAATTTTTTTTTATTCATTATATTGAATGCTTGTCAACCATCGAGTTTTCTTTTACGCAAAATGTATGAATACTATTTTGAAAGAGTTAACCCTTTACCTAACATGAAAAGCAGACGATACTTACAAAAACATTCTTGAATAACTAATTTTTTTTCATTTTTTGTCTCAAAAACACAGGTTATGATCCCTCATTGGAACGAGCTCGACGAGCTCGTTCCAATGAGGGGTCATAACCTATGTTTTTGAGACAAAAAATGAAAAAAATAATGAAAATTAATTGGCGATTTTTGAGAATCGCGCTGGCCGGTTTTGGCCGTTATGTTGGGTGAAGGGTTAATCACCGAGAGGGGAGCAAATTATTTCAAAGAAAAATCTCCAGATATAGCAGTAATTTTCGTGTCAGTCAGATTAAAACTTTCAATAAATATAGAGTGACATGTTTCGAGACCCCGGAGCTCGATCCGGTACCCCCTTCGCACCCTTTTCAGTTTCGACGTCCAAATTTGCTTTAGGTGCAAATAAGAGGAGTATACAATTTTAGTAACTGTAAAAGATAGACGGTTATGAAATGGCGCCATCGGTTGCTTTTATTTATATGCGAATTAAGATTGATATGACTGAATACAGTTCAATCATTTGATAATAGTATTGATATGTTTGTAAGTGGGTGTCTATCGCCTATTGAAACTGACAAAAATAACCGCCATATGGGTAATAGCAGTCTGTCAGTAATTGCTATAGTTCGTGCACGAATAGGATTAGAATTATGCAAAGGAAACCAGCTATTATATTGCAATCAAGTAATTCATTCACCCCGTTTCGCTCACAGCCAACAAGTTTCATTCAGTGGCGTATCTAAGGTACACTCTAAATTCGACTGGGTTGAAAAATAACCCAAATGGGTTGTTTTGTAACCCAACCATTGGTTTCTATTTCACTCCACCCAACGCTGGGTAGAAATAACCCAATTCAAGAGGTTACATATTTTAACCCATTATTGGTTTAAAAAAAATAACCCATAGTGTAGTAGTCATTTGGGGTTGAAAATTGGGTTGAAAAATTCTACATAAATGTGGTTGTTTTTAACCCCAAAGATGAGTTGATGTAACCTAATTTTGTGGTCATTTTTCAACCACAAATTTGGGCTAAATTAAACAACCATATAATTGGGTTAACGTTTCAACCCAAAATTTGGGCTGAAATAAACAACCACATAATTTAGTTACCACTGACAGGTTTCTGGGTTGGAATTGGGTTACAAAAATGTACTCAAAAGTGGTTGATTTAACCCAAAAATAAAGATAAAGTAACTCAATTTTAGTCAATTTGTTCAACCCATAATTTGGGTTAAATAAACAACACATTGAGGTAGTTAAAATTATGTTGTTTTTTGGGTTGAAAAAGTTGACTTTCTAAACCAATTTGGGTTGAAATACCTATTTGACTCCCCTTTTGGGTTAATAAACTCAACCCATTCATTAGTTGAAGAGATATTTCAACCCAAATTGGTTTCTATTTCACTCCACCCAATTTGGGTTGAAAATAACCTATTTTTCTGGGTCGTTTACACTGGGTTAAAAAAAATAAATCAAAGTATGGTCAGAATAACCCAAAATTGGATTGGGATATTATTCTAGCCCAAACAATGGGTTACTTTGGAATATTATATTAGCCCAAATAATGGGTCACTTTTACCAGTTACATAAGTTATTTTCCAAGGTATTCTGCTTGACACTTTTAACCCTTTACCAACATGGATAAAAGCAACACTGCAAAAGAAATTCTTGAATAACTAAAGTTTTTAAGTTTTGGTATAAAAAACATGTATGTCCCCTCATTGGAATGAGCACAACAAGCTCAGTCCAATTAATGAGTGACCATGCATAAGCTATGTTTTTGAGGCAAAAATTTTAAATAAAATAAAGTCTGAATGTCGATTTTTTTGAATAGTGCTGGCTGGTTAAGTTAGGTAAAGGGGTAATGACAGAGAAGTTTATAAATTTAATACGGCTCACTCCTTTACTTGCAAATGGACAATATCCTTGCATGGACTAAACCACCCAAATTTGAATTCATCCCCCTCTCTAAGGAATTTAAATGCCAAAAAAAAATAAGATTTCGACTGATGGTGCAAAAAACAATTTGAAAATGTATCTCCCCCCCCCCCCCCCTTTCCCCTGTAGTGAATTTACTAACAGGAAAAAACAGTTGCCTTTCAGATACTTATTTTTTAACACAGACCAAACTGGCCTATTCAAATTTCCTGTGAACTGATATTAGAACATTACATCCCTGTTAACTAAATAAACATTGCAAATGCCAAACCATTTACCATGCCTTCAGTACAAATTGAGCCTCTTATCCCTTTACCCAACGTAATGGCCAAAAGTGTCTGCACTATATACATGTACAAAAGTCTCCATTTGAATGTTTTTGAGTTTTCAATTTTCGACTCAGAAACACGGCTTATGACCACTCATTGGAATGAGCTTGTTGAGCTCATAAGAATGTGGGGTCATAAGCTGTGTTTTTTAGACAAAAATTGAAAATGTTTAGTTACACAAGTATTTAGTTTGCAAGTGTCCTCTGCACCCGCATTCGGTAAAGGGTTAAATAAAAAACCTTACATTCTGTTGGGTTATTACTTGGATGAATAGCGAATTCCCAATATTGATAGACATTTTGAGGACCTGCATACTTAATTCTGACATTGAATCTATTGTATCTTGTTTGACAAAGCTCAATTAGCTGTCAAACAAGATACAATAGAATGAATACTTAATTTATCATTAGCAGATAGGAAAATGACCCAATTCCTGTTAATTGCATACTCCTGTTAACTGGAACCTAAGGAAGTGTCACACCAAATGAGAATTCTCAGTGCTGTGTAGTTTTGGAGATATGCTTGTTTAAAATTCTTTCTATTTGAGCTTCTGCAATTTCCACAGGGCAGCGGGTGATTTTTTGTTTGTTTGCATAAATCAAGTATTTAATACCTCCTACCAAATTTGCTTTATATTGGCCTCTCGGTTTTGAAAATAAGAATTTGGGGCAAGGCCAAAATTGGTGCCTCTCCCATTACCACAGCAAATATTGCCCCACAAACTTCATTTGAGCGATTTCAAATTGTAACCCCCAAAAAGACGCTGTACACCAAGTATTAAGTCATTGTAGTCACTGGCTCATGAGAAGATTTTTTAAGATTTAGGCCAACTTTGGGGGTGTGGTCCTACCCAGGAGGGGGAGGTAACCCATGTGAACACATCTGAATTGGTACTGGAGTTGGACAATACCATTTACCCAACATTTGAAGAAATTGGACCAGTGCATGCATGGTTTTGGGGGAAATGTCATAAACATGGTGTTACAGTACAACATACGGTAAAGGGGGGTGACTACATGTAGATGAACTCACTTCAGTCACTTTACAAGATGATCTAACAAAGCCATAAAGTTCATCAAAATAAAGAGCAGTGGATTGAATTTGAAATTTAATATTGTTTACCTCTTTATTTTCAAAGTGGACAATTCTTGCCTGCACAAGATTACATACAGTTAAAACTAGAAGTCCTGTCATGAACTGTGTGCTTATGTAGCCTTACCTGCATGTAAGAATTTCACGCAATTTCGATATCGAATTACAAAAATTCGCTAAATATCAGACCAAGCTGTCAAACATCTTTGAGATTGGCAATGTTTTAACAAGCTCAAATGCAATCAGTGTGAAGTACGGAACAGGAGATCTGTTACAAAATGATACCCTTCACCCAAGGCCAACACAACTGGCCAAAACAGCCAGCACTATAAACAAAAATCTCCAGTCAAAATTTATTACATGTATGTTATCAGTTTTTTGTCTCTAAAATAATAGCTTCTAACCCCTCATGGGAATGAGCTTGTTTAGCTCATTCCAACATGGGGTCATAAGCTATGTTTTTATACACAAATTGAAATTTTTTAGTTGTTCAAGAATTTATTTTGCAGGTGTCATCTGCTACCCATGTTTGGTGAAGGGTTAACCCTTTCCCCAGTTTAATGGAAAGAACTGACCAGTGCTGTGAACACAAATCTCTTATTCAAATTTTATTATGCTTTTTGTTTTCAAAACACAGCTTGTGAACCCACATCGGAAGAAGCTCATTGAGCTTGTTCCAATGAGGGGCCATACGCTAGGTTTGGAAACAATTTTTTTTATTTTTTAGTCACAATGAAAGTAGCTCAAATAATTTTAATCAGCATTGAGAGTGAATGCTTCGTGCTGCATTTTGTGTCTTGCGTTTTTGACTAAGAAAACAACAGTTTGTGTGAAGTCAGCTACACCGTATCAGCTTGTGATATTGAACATACAATATAAATTGTTCAAATCCCCTGTGAAGACCCTCGCAATTGTATATACTACATCACTTGCTTTCTATGATGTAACCAATACTTAGTACATGTATTTATGCCATGCATTAATTTGTTATACTTTTTTCAATACAACCCGGCCCTATTCCATTTGTGGGGAACCCGTCTCCGAGAGAGCTTTCCAACAATTGATGCTATAACATGGTTAATGGTTTATCATTATGGATATACTTGCTGAAAAAGGCTCTGGGTAAACAGAAAATAATTTATATATATCTTCATTAAACCAGGTTCTTGTATCATTTGTTGGAAAGATCTCCAAGAGGATATTTCAACAAATGACACCATGACCTTGTTTTATCAGCACAAAAATCCAATAATTGCTTATGTTTGGAAATTTCTGAAATACATTACTGCATGGTATCTGTTTTGGAGCATATTAGCTTTGGAATGAATGAATAAAGAACTGTGTGCCAATCAATCACCAGAAGTCCATTTCCATAGGTAAATAAGGTGATATCTGTTTATATCCCCAATCCCAACTGGTACGATTTTACATGATTGATGTTGTACACAAAAGTGCACTGTAGGCGAAAGCAGACACTACCAAGGGGAACCCTGATATATATGAACACCCACAGAATACAAAATTTTTATTGATTTAATATATTGCTGAGTTAACAACTTCTCTGAAAAATCAATACAATGAATCATTTGTAAAAGGCCATAACCTCTCCCTCCACCCCCCCCACCCCCCATGCAAACTGATGTCAATATAAATCACAGTCTGGTATCCCAGGATATAAACGTCATCAACAAACAGCTCTATATCTTATAAATTGGAAATAAAGCAGTTCTGTAACAGAAACCTCCTCAATGCAGTGGATGCATGTTTCAAATGTTTTTTAAATATATCTTTGACTTAAGTATCCCAGATTTTCCCACACAATTTGAGAATCTTATGAAAAAAAGTTTATATGGATACTAGCAACGGACAGTCTTCAGTCCATCTTTGTACACCACTCACTGTTGACTATAAGATTTTTTCCAACGTTATGCATCATCAAATGGTCAAGAAAAACACCTCACTGTTCACATTCCTTCCTTTGCAGTGCTTCTTTCACTCTCTTCTTAAGTTGGATTAAAGTTCCAAACTCCAAGTTTTCTTTTCTGCAAAGGAGAAATTTAAAATAAAAAAGATACCAGTGGAACAACATGTACCCAATGCGGATAGCAGACGACAAACAAAAAACATTCTTGTATATGTGCAACTAAAAATTTCCATTTTTTGTCCCCAAAACATATCTCATTACCCCTCAATGGAATGAGCTTGACCAACTCGTTCCAATGAGGGGTCATAAGCTACATGTATGTGATTGAAACAAAAAATGGAAATATAATAAAATTTGAGTGGCCATTTTTGTGAATACACGGCATTGGCTGGTTTTGGTCATTAGGTTAGGTAAAAGGTTACCACAGGTTAAGTTAAATAAATCTAGTGACTCAAATAAACATATATGTACTCATACAATTTTTAATTTTTAGTCCTTTTTTCATCCAATATGATTCTTATTTGGTCCCCTATCTTTCTTCATTTTCACCAGGTTGGACTATCAGCCCATCATCAAAATACACCATTTGAACTAAAGTCTTAAAATTTTGCCTCAACTGTAGAAACTTTGAGTTTATATTTGAGAATTTGGAGGTAATTTATCCAGAAGTTTGCATACATGTATTTGAAATGTTTTAAGGTTGCTTTGAAATCTCGGTATAGTAACTATTCGTTATGTGGGCATATAAGATTCTACCTCATACTTACTAGTATATTCAAACCAATATTTTTATTAACAAGTGCAACACCAAGGTTGGCTATGCACCCTATCCCCCCCCCCCCCCCCCCCCCACCCTCCCCATTGCCAAGAATGTCCATATCCTGAATTCAATCATTGCTTATGCCCGCACCCCAAATTTATCATCCAAGACAACTTGTTCTCATCACATGGTGATAGAAAAGGTGCCTGAGAGGTTTTGTGAAGATTGGTACATAAATACAGCCTGTAGTCTGAGTCGTACAGTTCTACACAACTAATATGTACAAATATCGCTAAATGGGTTAAAGTTTGTATAATCTGCATAATTGATACACGAGAAAATGAAACAATAAATATCTTATCTTATCACCATTAAACCATATCACCAACACTAGTACTGTATACAGCATGCCATCAACTATGCCCATGGGTCCTATTGGGACACTGATGCTCCCACTTTATGATAGACTTCAGTGATTATAAACAGTTTAAAAAAATTGTTGCCATTTGTTGGACCACCCCAATATTAAAACTTGAGCTGGATTTTGTTCTGACTAAATCACATACTGAATTTAGAGTTGATCGAAAAACAAATACTAAAATTATCGTCCAGAAACCAAATATTTCATGCATTCTAAGTCCAACAGGGGCCATAATTCATGCAAACATTTTTCGGGCCCACCCCATATTTGAACTTGACCTGTATTTTGTTGTAATTGAACCACATACCAAGTTTGAAGCTGATCAAAAAACAAATACTGAAGTTATTGTTCGGAAACCAAATATTTGACACATTCAAAGTCCAACAGTGGCCAAAATTCAGGCAAAAATGGTTGGGTCCGACACCATATTTGAACCTGACCTGTATTTTGTTGTGATTGAACCAAATACCAAGTTTGGAGCAGATAACAAATTCTAAAGTTATCATCTGGAAACCACATTTCGTATAACACTTAATGCCCATGGCCAAAATTTGTGGGGGCATAAAAATGTGATCATACAGTTAAAACTAGAAGTTCTGACATGAATTACATGTATGTCAGGCCTGGCATTTTCAAGAGAGCGATTGATTTGCTCGCCTACCGTTCGACAAAAAAAATTAAGGAAGGCGAAAAGTAGCGCCCCTGGCCTTAGAAAATAATGTTTACCTTAACGGCCTATTCCTAAAACCCACATTGTTTTGGATCTCTGCTATGTTAATGCTCTCTGAAAGAAGGCCACACTGCCTATCCCACATCTCCGAGCCTCACTGAGGCCTGAGGGTGTGGGAGGGGCAGTTTGGCAGTCTCGCAGAGACTGCCTTGTTAGCAGCACCAAATAAAATTAACAAAGCTCACTAGGCAGAATTCATTAATAATAAAACTTCATTTTGTCACTCTTAACAGTTTTGTAAGTGTAAGGAGAGCTAAATGCGCCTCAAGGCTATGCGAGGGGAGCAATTTTTAGCCCTCCAACATTTTTAAGAATGCCAGCAGGCCTACTATGTTCAAATGGCACACCATAATGCATGTTCACCTGCACGCTATGATTATAGTAAGGCTATCAAATTATGTATACATATGCCCAATGCACAAGCAATGTTTCAGCCGATGGACCGCTAAGTTTAACCTGGAGGTCCATTGGCAAAAACATTGCTTGTACTTGTTATGAGTAACCAGGAGAATCTGTTGTGGTTTGGATGCTGTTCGATATGGAAATTGTGTGAAAGTCCTACCCACAATTACATGTAACTTGGTGTAAGTCTAGATAAGGCAGAAAAAAAAAAAATATCTGTTTCTCAGGCCCTCATTTTGGCTGCCGTATGCTATGTTTTATTACCCATGCAAACTTTAAAAAATAATTTATTGGTTTATGTCACATAAAGTACCCAAGTTAATCTAAGTTTCTTGGCAATCGTTTACATGCAAGTCTTGGCTGCCTGTATAGGCAAGACTTGCCTAGAAAAAACTGCAAAGCCTCAAGGTGTACACTGTCAAAGTGTAGCAAATGTGTATAAAAGTCTTCACTCCTTGAAAGGTTAAAATAAAGTAACAAATTTTAAAAAATAACGCTTGCCCGCATGCCTTTTTAAAAAAAAATGGCCTGAGAAACAGAAGATGTATATTGGGTGCCTAAATGCACAGTTTATGACAGGATGTCTAGTTTTAACTATAATGAGAACAAGATGTATCAATACTTACCTGTAATGCAGTGTTGGGCCACCTACCAGGATGAAGGTCATCATTTTTTAGTTGTCAATGACGCCAAGAGATTAAATTCAAATTTAGACTCATGAGGATAAGACCTGACAAGCAGTCCTGCCAATTAACCCTTTATCTAATGAAATGTCTAAACTGCCCAGCATTATTCACAATAAAAGGCCACGCAGCCACATGTCTCCCCAAAAAGATGGCAACTGCAAGGGAGGCAACCACATAATGGGGTTAGAAAGTTGTATACCAAATACGCTTACAATCAATTAACCCAAACTCAAGTTAAAAGTTGAATGACAAAGTGTTTCAACAATTTTTCCAAGTTAAAAAAAGTAATAAAAGGGCTATACCTCTCAAAAAATTCACTTGACTGGAACCATTTTTGATACATTTGGCATTTAACAAAGTATTGCTACTGAAATTTAATCCTTCACCGAACAAGGCTGATGTACATAATGTTCATATCCAACTAATGCCTTTCACAAAAACTACCATTCCTATTTTTTTATTTTTGGCAGTCCCTCATTTGAACAAGTTTTTTCCAATAAGGGGTCATAAGCTCTGTTTTGGAGACAAAATTTGAAAATATGTACCGGTACTTGATAAAATGTTTTTGCATATATGATGTTATCTGCATGTACTAAAATGGAACCCTTTTAATTGCATAGCAACTTAACCAGTGGGATTTATTAAATTAACAGGTGTATTCAGTTAACAGGGATTTGGTCATATTCAAATATCCCGAGTTAAACTGAGCATTTATTATATTATATCTTGTTTGACAGAGCTCAAGGAGCTCTGGCAAACAAGGCATAATATATTAAATCCCTCAGTTGGATGTAGTAGGGCCAAATAGGCTGATAAATAAAGGGAATTTAGTGACTTACAGTAATATCTCGTCACATTACAATATTTTTTATACAATAAACAGGAGTTTATTAGAACTACAATGAACTCTATGCAATTAACATGTCAAAATGTTTAGGAAATGTTGAACCTTCATTGGCATTACAGAGTTGAGAGTTGTTCTAAATGAGTCCTAATCCTATGATGACCTGCTGACTGTGAGCAAAATCACTGAATCCAGGGCTTGCCTTGAGTCGGGGCTGATCAGCCCCGAGGAGCACTTGCTGGGGGCTTTTTTTCAAGCCCCAACATTTTCCACAAAAAAGCACTAACAATAATGGACAAAATGGAAAATCAGCCCCAAAAAGGCCCCGACCTCAATATGTGGGGCACTTTTTTTAGGCCATGACCATTTTACTCAAGGCGAGCCCTGTGAATCAGAGAAACAGAATTTTAATAAAATAAGCAAAGTTCTACCTGGCCTTTTCAATTTGCATTCTGTTAGGGGAAATGAAATTTACCCGGAGGTCCATTGGCTGAAACATTGCTTGTGCTCAGGCCTTATGTACAGAATTTGATAGCCATACTACGAAAAAAAGCTCGCAGATCGACGTGCTATTAGCGCGCAATTCGTGACAGGACTTCTAGTTTTAACTGTAGATCTTGAAAATTTCGTATACTGGTACGATTTCTTAACCCAAGAACGTATGCAGTTCCAGTCCAAATTTTTTCCAGCTCAGTGATCTCTACCAGAGTTATATTAATATAACTCTGGTAGAGATCACTGGGCTGGAAAAAATTCCCTGATTGCAACCAATCGCCTAAGGAATAAATGACGTCATAATGTTTAAAAATACAAAACATGGCTGCCAACTTCATTCTCACGAACCACTTCGATGATATGAATCTTTCATTTCTGAACAATACAGTGACCGAACGCTTCCAACATAGAGGTTTTTGTTTTTTACAATTATCCTTCTTTCGGTCACATACTAACACAAAGCTTCAGGATATGCCATATTGTTCTCACAAGGTGAGATAGACCGGCAAGTAAATCGTTTGCCGATCATATAGTACAGCACGGGGATCGAGAGCATTGGACCGACAGGCCTTACCAACCCCAAAAATTATATTACAGACTGTGGGTCCAAGTTTGGACTAATGTAATCTCACCTCATCAGAACAATATAACATATCCAGGAGTTTTGTGTGGATATGTGATTGAAAGTGAGATACTGACGATTTTCGAGTAAAAATACAACATTCGAGAATTTATGAAGCGACCAACATGTTTCGGTATTGACATATTGCTCATAATGTGTATAATGTGTCCCTCTTTCGATCACATGTATCGACACAAAGCTCCTGGCCAGTGGGTATGTTATATTGTTCTGATGAGGCGAGATATGATGCTAGGTGGATCACGAGCAAACAACTTGTATCGAATCTAGAAAGTCTTGAATGGGTCAGCATTGGACTCACAGGACGTACTAATTCCCCATATTATATTACGGACTGTGGGTTCAAGTTTGGACTAGCGTACATGTACCTCCAAGTAACTGCCGGCCAGAATTAAACTTTATTTGAATGGACTGCATCTGAATGCAGTGGGCAGTCACAACCTTCCAATAGCTGAACTATATTTGAAATAGAATTTAAAAGTACCCTTTTTCGATCACATAGCTCCAGGATACGGTATTATTCTGATGAGGTGAGAAACCAAAACATTACATTACAGGCAGAGGTCGTGGGTCCAAGTTTGGACTAGTCTTGCTCTTGGAACGGAAGTTACAGAACATCCCAGAGCCCTTTCAAATTGCCGAATGCCCCCTGTATTTTAAAACCGCCCCATTGATAACGGTCACATCTTCACACTCACCAAACTGATATGTGTCGAATTATTGTAGATACTACCTTCAAAATGTTTGCCTTGGTTCTGTCAAATTCCAGTCTTTCAACAGTTTTTTCACAATCTGTATCTGTATCTGTATCTGGAAATTCCTCCTCTGTCAGGAGCACCAATATATAAATATTGTAGTGTTTAATATTTCTGGATATGATCATAATAACAATTATTGGATGATTTTGTATGATTGTTTCAATTGATGTAAAGTTTCAATTAAAGTTAATTATAGATCTGTTTAATTTTATAATTTTTCTCCCCTGGCTGCAGCTTCATTTAACACTTGTGTT
The DNA here is from genome assembly GCA_031216915.1 of Pictodentalium vernedei. Taxonomy (NCBI): domain Eukaryota; kingdom Metazoa; phylum Mollusca; class Scaphopoda; order Dentaliida; family Dentaliidae; genus Pictodentalium; species Pictodentalium vernedei. The sequence continues at coordinate 96,861,708 of CM062295.1, read as the reverse complement.
CTTTTTAGATGCAAGTCAAAAATTAAATTTCTAGACAAGTATTCTATATGTAGGATTTCACTGTAGTCAAGATTTAGACAGGATAAAGAAACATGTAATGGGTCAAGAATCAGATGAAGAGATAGTTCAGTTAAGGTAGAAGGTTCCAGTGAAGGTAGATCTTGTAAAGAGATGTGATTGTTGATAATGTTTTTCATTTCTGTGATATAATGTTGTCTGGTGGACTGTAGCAAAGGACATTGTAGGAGAAAATGTTCTCGGTTTTCTGCATCATTCATACAGAGACGACAGGTCTCAGAGGTTCTACCTTTATTAAAAAGTTTTTCATGCACTTGAAGATGGTATGTCCCACAGATGACTTTTGCTTTGATGCGAGCTTTTTGTGTTTCAGATGAATTTTCTTTTGATGATGTCCATAGGAGTGCAGGCTGATAGAGACTTAAGGAATCTGATGACATAAATCGAAGTGATGAAAACTTCTGACTTTCAAATTGTTCTTCATGTGCTTCATTCCAGTAATGCATAACAGTATTCTTCACCAGTTTCTTCCACCACATTTTTGGAGGCAGATTGTTAATCAGATCATGTATGTTAGGTAGTTCATATTTCTCTAGCACCGTTTGAATCCTTACCACCCAACTTTCTGATTTTCTTGACTTTAGAGCTGCTTGTCGTTGAATTATGCTGAATTCAAGTGAAGCGTTATTTTTCAGTAGATTGTATAGAAAATTTAACATTCTGATATGAATAATAGCTTCAACTGGAGGAATACCAATCAAACCAAGTACAGCAATGGATGCAGTTCTATTTGGGAGGTCTTGAAGAATTCTAAGTTTTTCTTTCTGCCATTTTTCTAGTAGACTTATTGATGACTTTTCGAATGCCCACAGTTCGGTACCATAAAGCAGCCGTGGAATTATAAATGATAGCCATAATTTTCGAGCAATGCTAGGATTCAATCCACTCCTACTGTGCATACCTGCTCCAAGTAAAGCATATAAAGCTCTTGTTGCACATTTAATCCTTTCTTCTACCCGTTCTTTATTGCAGCTTCTTAATGTTGAAAGCAATATGCCTAAATGTTTTCCATGTTCATCTTGTAAAATTTCATTATTGTTGATACTGAACCCAGTTTCTTCTGATGTCATATCTGTTTTTTGTGCATGGTGATATCTTTCTTTCTGATATTTCAATTCCACTGATTTCTGGTTGTTAATAGGTATACGGTCTCTATTTACTATGTGTTCTATACCGTTTGCCATTGAGATCTTGTCTGTTGAATTGCTATCACAACTAACAGCCATGTCATCTGCACATGTTGGTAGGCTACAGCAAGTTGTTCCAATTTTTGTGCCAAGGTTGAAGTCTTCCATATATTTCATGATATCTGAGTTTACTAATTTGAAAAGATGAGGTGAGAGACAACTGCCTTGTAATGTTCCCTGATGTATTTTAAAAGGTTTACTGAGCTGGCCTTCCCACTTGACCTGAACCTCAAAGCCTTTATACCATTGTCTTAGAACAAGCCAGTAATCCCTAGGTATACCCAGAAGAGCCATTTTTCTGAACAGTCCATCATGCCATACTTTATCGAAGGCCTTTTCTGCATCAAGTAATATTACCGATGTGTTGGTATTGTCTTCTTTGTTCTCCGTTATGCCTTCCATCAGAATAAAAGAAGTAAAGAGTGGTGACACACCCGCAGTGAAGCCTCTTTGTAGTTTACTTTGATCCTCTTCTATGATTTTCTTTATTCTAGACACGATAAGACATTCTAGAAGTTTCCCCAGGATACTTGAGACGGTAATTCCCCTGTAATTAGTTGGTAATTTCTTGTCCTTAGTAGAGTTTTTTAGGAGTGGATTGAGTATCCCCTCGTTAAAACATACTGGTACATAATGACAGTTGACAATTGAGTTAAATAGGATGACAAGATGTTCAATTAAGATGTCGATGCCATACTTGATGTGCTCAGCTGTTAAGCAATTCTTATCTTGGCTCTTGTTGTTTTTTAGCTTTTTCACTTCTGCTAAAATCTCTTCAGCTGTAAAATCAAGATTGTCTTGAGGAAGAATATAAGAAGCATTTTCTTCAATAAAGGCAACATCTGCCTCCACCATTTCTTTGTGGCTGGCATTGAATAAGTTATTTTCTTGTGGTGTTGCAAGATCCTCAAAATATGTTGCCCATGCTTCTGGTAACTCTTTGTCTTGGTATTCTTGGCCTTTTATTATCAAGGTGTCTGTCTGCTTCTTACTGGCTTTCCTTTGTCTTCTTACTAGATTATAAAAAAGGCTTTGGTCATGCTCGGAAGATCTTTCAATTATTTTATATAGCTTCTTCCTTTTTATGGCGATGTTCTGCCTGGTAACTCTTCTCAACTTCTTCTTCAAATTTTTCAAGACAAAGTGCGATTTGCTACAGTTTACTCGTCCTTCTTGTTTCCACACTCCGAAGGCTTGCTTCATTTCCCTGTGTATCTGTACTGTTTCACGAGGAAGCATTTTCATTTTCTTCCGCGCACGAGAAGTGCCAATTCTCATAACAGCCCCAACCTCAGCTTGGATAATATATGTGACAATGAGGTTGGTGTGATGTTCAATATCTAGTCCATCTTTAAGCCTTGGATGATCACCATCTGCAAAGGTTCTTCTCAAGTTTTTCCGATACTCACTGATGTCAGATCTGGCCCAGACTGGTCTTCCCTTCATTACACTTGAGAATCTATTCTTCTTTCTTGTTGGAAATGATTGCTCTTTCTGTTTTGTGGAAACCTTAAGTACAGTTCTGATTGGGATATGGTCGGAGGTACCAGATGGTAGGTCAACAGTTCTGACATTAACTATACAATCGCAGGATGACTTTTTCAAAAAATAATCAATAACTGAGGAGTTGCCATTGTAGCCATGGAATGTTGGATCAGTAGGGTACTCAGTAGGTGATTGTGTTGCTAAGACCAGTTCATGTGACTTACAGAAGACTTCTAGTGTTTGGTCCAGTTTCTTAATGATATGTTTACGGTGAAATGAAGCATTCATATCTCCAAATAAAATGATGTCTGAGCTATTGAATTTTAATAAAATCTCTTCAATTTGTAACAGCTGATCCTGGTAGTCTTCTAATGATGACGGGTAACCATCACATGGCATATATGTTCCAATTAAACAAACTGACTTGGGTGTTGATTCTATTTCTGCGACTAGCATTCTACTGTTTCCATCAGAGTGTGTTGTGAATAAGTGATCTACCTCGTTGCTCCATATAAATGCCACACCAGCTTTCCCTCTTGATTTTTGTACTAATGGAATAGGGTTAGAGTCGTCAAATGTTTTCCACATGGAGTGATAATTTTCATTCTTAAGGTAGTCGGTGATTTCATGAATTTCAAACTGATGAAGCCAGTGCTCTTGTATAAAGATGATATCATTAAATTTACAGAGGTCTTGCAATGCTGTTAGATTGGATTTTATGCCATGGATGTTATATGAGACTAATGAAATATTTCTGTGGTTGATGATTTGATATCTATGCAGTTGAGCCAAGGTGGAAATGGATTTGTGTGTAGGCCTATCTCTAAAAAATGGTTCGATTTTGGTGAAGTTTCAGCAGATGAATGTAATGTTTTCATAGATGATGTTCGATTTGCAGAGACAGTATCGGTTTCATTATTTGGGAAGTTCATCTCATCAATTACTTCAATTATTGGTACTGATACCTTTTCATCACTGACCTCTGATGTTGTGGTTGGTTGCAGTAGCTCATAAGTTGGACATAGTAAATTTTCTGTAGATGTCTCTTGTTGTACACTTGTATGATTAAAACTTGAAGCTTGGTTGCACGTACATGGTTTCCTTTGCCTCTTCTTCTTTTTCTTTTTCTTATTAGACTTCTCAGGTATCGTTGCATTGTTTGTCATGATGTTACTCTGAGGGACAGTACAAGTGCTTCTATTTTCACATTTCTCTTGGTTTCTTTTCAGTAAATCAATATCTGTTTTCAGTTCATTAATGCTGGACATATGAGCAAGTTTTAATTCTGCTATTTCTAATTTAAAGTCATATCTGAGCTTTAAATTTTCTGTTTGCAGTTCTGTTACTTTTTCCTTCAGTTTTTCTATGTTTTCACTCCATTGCAAGTTTTTTTCATCATGACTTCTACTGGTGCAGTCCTTTACATTTTGATATTCCAATGAGTGATGAAGGGACATGCTCTTCTTTATCTCATTTATCTCTGTTTCTAATTTTCTGATGTAATCATCTCGGGTTTTTTCACGTCTAATAAAATCATTTATTAATTTAATTTTATCTTCTAGTTCTCTTTCAATGCTTTTGCCAGCTTTATATGTTGATGTGGACTGGGTAGAAGTTGGTTTATTCGTATGAATCACATGGAATTCCTGCCTCTTTGAACTGTTAGGTACACTGTATGATGATGCAGGTATAGCTGAAGACACTGAACTACATATTTGTTTGTTTATAGGAAAGACCCATGTTGTAGAACAGCTTGATGAGGATTGGTTACTCGTGACAACTCTTATGTTACTGATTTGTTCATCTGTACAGTTCCTTATTTGAGCTGCACTTTGTAGTTTATGCAATACCGTTGTAGGATTCATATGATACTTGTTGGTAGAAGTAACTGAAAAACTGTTAGAACTGTTCACTGTCTGACCAGAGTCACAAACTTGATTGTAACTCGTTTTGGGGTTAAGTTCATCCATGCAACTTTTCCTAGAGATCTTACAGCTTTTATCATTTAACTGTGCTGATGTACTTGCACATGAGCTTTGGATTTTAGTGTCTGTCGAGAGATGAGAAGCATTGTTATCAACAGTTTTAAAGGCTTTCATGCCATCAAGTGGCATGCATTTTGAAGATACTGAGGCGACATTTACTGTAGTTGGACAACTGGAGTAGGTCTGTTCTTCATGAGACAATTCATTTTTATTTTCATCATCTGATAAAACTTGGCAATAAATGCATCTGAAATGAAGATCAGTATTCATATTATGTTCTTGAAATGTCTTACCGTTCATACCAACGCATATTGGATGGAACCACTGTTGACATACTTCACATTCTATACTGTTCACACCTAGTACAGAATTATTACAGACAGTACAGTTTAATGTTTCATCTTCATTATTGCTGTCATTGAAGTGATTTGTTTTATTAGTAGCCAAATCGTGTATTTGCAACACTTTTACTTTTTTCGTTTCTTCATTGTGTTCAAACTGTGATTTGTGTTGGAATGAATTGTTTTTCAAATTTTGTTTTGACCTGGATTGTTTAATTGACTTTAATGATGCTTGGATGGTATTGTTAAGGGAAATTGCATCTATGGTTCTATCAGTTGATCTGCAGTATCCAATAATTGCTGGTAGATCAACAGACACAAATCGATTCCGATCTGGCCCATTAATCAACATAGAACTTGTGGTATGGTAAAGGTTTACAGTATATACTGGATATTCTCTTGACCCTTTAAAAACTTTGTATAGCGCTGAAGGAGTATTCTGATTTTTATCGTGATCAAGTCGTGAAGTGGCCAAGTAAGTAGGATCAGGGTAGTTGTTGTAAAAATCAGTACATGCAGTGCGTATTAGCTCCCATAGTCCAGCTTGAAATAACATCCGGATTCCACCACCTGTGTACTGCGTTTGAACTTGGTATGTTCTTTCTGTTGCCCTTAATTTCTTGCTGAAACACTTCCCTTTATTCAGTTCATAATTTTTCAGATGAATATCTGATGTTAGTTGACTTTGTCTTTGATCCTTTTGGGTGTATGAAGAACGTTTGGAGACTTTAGCAGTTTTTTCCAATTGTTGCTTTAGAACAGGACTATCAAATTTCTGTGATGGTCTAGCTTTGTAACTGTTACTGGTGTTACTTGATGTTTCATTCCGATTAGTTTTCTGACTGGCACTTCTTGTCATCATTGTTTTCATTTTGTCAGAACAGCTCAGCTGGTGTGAAAAAGTACTATGATGATATTATGAACCAGAGGTGAAAACGGTTTTTATGTCTTTCGATCTAACAGGCAATAAACCTACAGCTTAATTAATTAATATTGACAGGTAAGAAAGTTTAACAACAGTCCGGCATAGATGTAACAGTTAAGAATACAAGACAAGATTAGAGTAGATATAAGAACAGAGTATGTTTATATCATTATTTTCGGTAATTCGCATCTGGATCTCAACTTATGCGAATTGATGAGCGCTGAATCACAATACTTTTTATGTCAAATGTTGCTGCAGCCACGGGCAAAAAACCGTTAATTAGAATTCGAATCGAATATTCCAATTTTGATACGCCAAAAGAAAGAAAATGCTCTACGATGATCTTTTCTTCCAGTTTACACAGTCACTGTTTAGCAGAAACACTTCCGGCAAATCCTTGGGTCGAATTTCACAGTTGGTCGCAAGGTCGTGACGGTTTGTAAACAATGAAAAAATCCGAGGGCAGAAATTCCTTTCGCTTCACAGTTATTTCCTGACGAAATATGACAATTCTCCGCTTCAGATAATTTTTGCTCTTCGTAAATATGTTCGTCCGTTGATTTCAGGAACAAAATCAGTTCGAAACACACTTTTACCACGAAAAACACATAAAATTAACTTAAAAATTATCGGAGGTGGAATTTTTCCGTCTTTCCAAAACCGTTGATGACGCAATATCCAATTATCGGAGGTGGAATTTTTCCGTCTTTCCAAAACCGTTGATGACGCAATATCCCGGTCATGACGCAATCACTTCCTGGTCGGTCAGCCAAATTTCTGTAGATCAACATGTCTTTCGAAATAGACAAGAGCAGCAGTAATAAAATACAGCGTGGACACGCACGTGTGAATATATCCAAGAGACGATGGACAGAATGGCAGTGATAGGAAAGATTGTCTTCTTTTTTTCTCTTTTTCTTTTGGCGCGACGTTGATGGGAGATATCACATGTTTTGACCGCCAAGTGAATGATGCAGAAGACGATGTTATTCGTGGCGGGGTTTTCGAATTTGAAAATGCAATAAGCCAATTTTAGAAAAAAAATCCATTTGAAAGAACATTCCCTTTTATTTCCATATATTTGAGAACTTTTAGAAGCTTCAATAAATTAAATAATCCACAAAATACTTAAAAACATTTATACGAAATGATATGCACCAAGTTCTCCAAATTTAACTCAATTTTGGGTTTAAAGTCGATAACCCATTTTTTCAACAAAGTGAAAAAGTCAATTTTGTTCAAAATGACCCAATAAACAACCCATTTTGACCCTACCTTATGTTTGGGTTAAATTTCAACCCAGTCGAATTTAGAGTGTATGGCACGTACCCTGGACACCACTTCAAAGGAGTCAGGCGCCACTAAGCAGTTTCTATTAAAGTCAGACAATCCATCCTCAAATAGTGAAAACAAAATTTCTTCAGATGCATGATCTGTCTTTGATTATCATTTGTAAGAAGCACTAAGGGTGGTCGGATTGGTAAACCACTTATATACATTGTTATGTAAAAGAACAGTGCTGAGAGCAACATGACCACATACCTCATAGTACCACTGTTGAGCCTCAGTGCCAACTGGCAGTAAGACCATTCCCCTACACAATCTAGGGAGGCTGTGTTGCTCTTCCGCCTTCTCTGTTTTTACTACGCCGGTCATGCTTCTTATGAACTCGTTCCAATGAGGGATCACATGATATGAGCTTGTTGAAACGTTTTGCAAAATAGATTTTTTTCAACTGCTAAATTTGAAAATGAAAAGAGCAGGTGTGGCCGATTCGTTATGTAAAGGGTTAAGGCTTTTTCTTCTGGTGTTCGACATCTTTATCAAGACCCAGACAAAGCGACTAAACGTTGGTTAAATGGCTCTTTCATGTCAAATATGGCTAATTAGCCTGGCTCTTACCAAACGGTAAGCACCAAAACTAGAGCTATAGGTTTTTAAATTTCTTGTTCGGTTTCGGTTTTGGTTTTTCAGGTGGAGAAAAACCTCGGTTCGGTTCGGTTTTCGGTTTGTTCATGAGGCCAAGTAAAATTCAATAAAACTCATTCTTATGTCCAGAGTCATAACTGAATGGTAGTGAAATTGAGTGAAACTCAATGAATGCCCGAAATAAGCTATAATACATGAAGAATCAGGAAGGCCAATATAATAATTACCTAAATATACAGAACTTTTATTGTGCTTGGCCATTTTTCGAGGTCTGACACCTACACGCAACTTGAGGAAAGCTGCAAACACAACTAAACTGGAATGTCGGAAATTCACAGAATGTAGCCACCCCAGAGTAGTGAGAGTACCCAGACACTGCCAATGGCAGTGACTGGGTACTCTCACTACTCTGGGAAGGCTGCATTCTGTGAATTTCTGCAGCAAGAGCTGGCAAGAGAGTATTTAATAAAAAACGAAAAACCTTAGATTACGTGATGTCGACGGTTTCGGTTTTTTAAAAAAACTAAAAACCTCGGTTCGGTTTCGGTTAACCTACAGCTCTAACCAAAACTATGCCGAGGCTGAAGCAGTCGCAGAATAAACAACAGCAGCATCACCATCAAAGTCTCCCCCTCTGCCACCATTTCTTAGCGTACAACATAGACAACACCATCAACAACAAAGACTATTTACAGTACCACACACCAACTAGTGCTAATGCTACTGCTCGTGCTTCTCTCCTTCATATTCCTCTTGTATTATACTAACAAACACACACCGATTTTATTATCCATTTGAACAATATGTACTCCACTAACGTAGAAAAAAGCTGAAGTATGTAACGAGTACCTTTGTTCCTTCTCTGCAGTTGATGACCTTAATGCCTCCTTGTCAGACTCCTTACCCCCTGTTCCACAAACGATTAACAGTATAACCCTGCATATATATCAGTGAAAACTGCGAAGCGATTAAGTCTACCAAAATATCCAAGGCATCATGTCCCTGATCCCTCAAGTCCACGTCTCCTAAAGGTGCACAGTCGTTCTCTGAGCGAACCACTTACGATCCTGTTCAATACCCTTCTGAAAAATTCATATTTTCCTGCCATTTAGAAAAAAGCCAACGTCTCTCTGGTTTTGAAAAAAGCCCTTCAAACATAGTTTCCAGTTATCGTGAAATTTCACTGATTAGCTGCTTTGGTAAAGTGTTTGAAGAATGCATTTTCAAACGACTTTCCAAGTATTTAATTGAGCATAACATTCTGAGCCAATTTCAATAAAGGTTTACCCCAGGCGCCTCAACGGTCCTACAACTAACGAAAATTTAGGACGAGTTCTGTCAGGCTCGTGATGAAGGTAAAGAAGTTGGGTTGTGTTCTGTACTGTCAGTAAAACATTCAATAAGGTATGTCACGTTGGTCTTATTCACTAACTCGAGAGAATGGGTATTTTAAGGGCCCCAGGTCTCTTCGTGAAATCCTACCTTTCTGATTGCCACTGAGGCATCCTCGTGCATATTAACTCTGATGCTCCTTTCTGTACTGTCAGTAAAACATTCAACAAGGTATTTCACGTTGGTCTTATTCACTAACTCGAGAGAATGGGTATTTTAAGGGACCCAGTCCTCTTCGTGAAATCCTACCTTTCTGATTGCCACTGAGACATCCTCGTGGGGGCATATTAACTCTGATGTTCCTCAGGGGTCAACTCTTAGTTCGTTGTTGTTTCTTGTCAACGTTAACGAGATCATCGATGACTTACTTACCGCTATACGTCTGTTCGCAGATGACTCATCTCTATATCTTATAGTGGAGAAACCTGATCAGGTATCCATCTTGATCAGCCGTGATTTAACCCTTTACCCAACGTAACGACCAAAACCGGCCAGCGCTATTCTCAAAAATCGCCAATAAGTTTTCATGATTTTTTCATTTTTTGTCTCAAAAACATAGGTTATGACCCCTCATTGGAACGAGCTCGTTGAGCTCGTTCCAATGAGGGGTCATAACCTATGTTTTGGAGACAAAAAATGAAAAAAATTAGTTATTCAAGAATTCTTTTTGCAAGTGTCGTCTGCTTTTCACGTAAGGTAAAGGGTTAACAACAATTGAAGGCTAAAACATTGTTGGTTGAGTTCAGTCCTAAAAACTGAAACTATACTCATGTGATGTGAAATCAACCAATCGACCTATCCATACTTATTCCTACGGGGAAGCCAAATCGCCGAAGTTGACAATATGAAACATCTGGGAGTAATCTCGAATACTACTTGTACATGGAATAACAATATTGAACACATTTGCTCCAAAGCGTCAATTCGTATAGACATGTTAAAAGTGCATAAGTTCACTCTCGATCGCAAGATCTTAGGAAAGATATATTTTGCATTCATAAGTCCCTTCTAGAGTACGCGGATAGTGCTTGGGATAACTATTCAATAACTAAAGCCGCAAACCTCGAGAAAATTTAATTTGCTGCAGCAAGGATAATTTACTGGCGCCACTATCAGTGCCAGCTAATCCTCACTTTACACTGAAGCATGCTAGACACTCCCCAAGAAAGACACCGGAAACATAAGCTTGTCCAAATATTCAAAACGTATCACAAGTCTATACCAGAATACATTTCTAACAAGGTACCGCAATTATATCATCCGTCAGGCAAGGCCATAACGTTCGATCAAATATAAATCATCGTGTTCCGTTATGGTACCAGGCTTTTATCGTTCCAGCCGTTACCAACCGGTGGAATAGCACACTTATTCCAGGGAGAGATAACTCCCTCATTAGACATTTAAGAGTTTCCTAAACAATGGATACCAAAAAAGCGTCCAGCTAAAATATACCATTGTAGATTAAGGTTGCGCTGCAGCTGTTTCAACTCCCACTTATACTTATACAATAACCATCGCTCAACCTATCCTATTGTCAGCATGGTGAACACGAAACAACTGAACATTTTTTGTTGCATTGACCAATGTATTCTGATGCTTCCGCCACTCCACTAATGCCTTTCCGTTTACCACTGATCTCTCTACGCTTTCTTCGGGTCAGAAAGATTGAACCACACAGAAACCTCAGAAAAGTGTTCAGAACAGTACAAGACTACATCTTACTAAGTGGGCTCTTCCACTAAACTTCAACGGTACTGTAACCTACTTATCCCCGATTAATTTGTTGGTACTGATCATTGCTTCCCTATGGCAGTACACCGTGGTCCAGGTTTTGTCTCCATGGCCTATCAGACTAGGCAACAGGTACGGTGGGTGCTTTTTATCTTTATTCCTTCTTCCTTTTCTCTCGTATATATGTTAAGGTTTAAATAATGTTACTTGCAGTATATGGCCAAATCTTTTCACTACAGAAGTACTTTGTTTGTTTTGGGAGACGGCTCAAAATAAGCTCTTAGCTTCCTGCAGAATCCTGTCTATATAACTGTACTTTCATTTATTCATGTGCCAATGCCGAGAGCAAACAACAACAAAACCAAATAAAATAAATAAATAAATAAATAAATAAATAAATAAATAAATAAATAAATAAATAAATAAATAAAAACAACCTAAGGAAGGCAAAGAGAATTATAGCCAGTCGATGACTGACGATCATCAAAGTGAATATATTCATTGCACTTTAACACAAACAAACCACGACCTCAACATTAATTTGATACAACAGAATCCAACATGGCTGTGCACGAATGTTTCGGCAGAATAGGTTCGCAGCACTGATCTCTCTACAACCAGTCTGTTGGAACGCCAACGAAAAACGTCGCCACTCAACCCTCCCCCCAACATGGCGTTAACTCCTAACATGCTGGTGGCGGTTATTCCTGTCATGACAAGATTTCTTTTGCCACTGAAATGGATATAATTTGGGCATATTTAATCCAATTTTGATGCTGTAATTTAATGGATCGCCATTGATTTCTTGCGTCAAATTAAGACGAATTTTTCATCAAAGTTAGTCATGGCTGCTGTAAAGCAGCCATGACTAGATTTGATGTAAAATATGTTAAAAATACTCAACGGTTTAAGAAGCAATTCAGTCAACATGATAACCCCTCCCAATCCAATATATAGAGGATATCTAGTGTTTTTGAGTGGATACCGAAAAGTATCTCATGAGTGTAAATGCGGTTAGAACAATGGCGAGCAACTGTCAGACTCCCCAACGTACTAACTCCACACAAGCAGGGTTAGCAATGGTTGAAGACAAGTGTACCATCGACGTGCACTACGCCGCAGCACACAGCGCCTCCGACCCCCCTCCTCCTGTGGGTAATCGGGATAGGGTTCCTTGCCCAATGACACAACGTAGTTACGTCTGGTAGGGATCGAACCGTGGACCTTTCGGTATGGAGTTCAATGCCGCAACCACTGAACCACCGCGCTCCCTGGAAGCTGGTTAAGTCCGCAAAATGATTATTGGCGGTGTAAAAGGAATGGAAGTCCGTAGGAACGTTAGTCCCCCTGGACTATTATTCCGCGGAATTATAGTCCTAGGTCTAACATTTCTAGGAATAGTAGTCCGGCGGACTACTATTCCTAGAAATGTTAGACCTAGGACTATAATTTCGTGGAATAATAGTCCAGAGGGACTAATTTTCCTACGGACTTCCATTCCTGTCACAGCGGGATTATTAGCTTTCATTTTGCGAACGCAATCAGCTTGCGGCGACAATCGGCTTGAGTCCTCTAGACATAAATGGTCCGTCATTGCCCGTGGACAACATTGGTTCACGTAGACGTAGCTTAATCAGTCCATGGACACACTCGGTCTTACGGTTTTCCATTGGCGGATGTAAGTGTACCCGACACTTTTCTGCATCTATAAAACATACTAATAAGTTGCAAAGGAGATTTTACCCGATCACATTAGCAACATGGTTTGTTCATTTAGTTTTTCTTCAAGGATTGGGCTGTTTAGGTGAAGATTTAATACTTCCTGATTGGAGTGGTCATGTCTGGTCATGACTGGAATAAAAGTCACCTAAACCCTTTACCCAACGTTGAGCTCGTTCCAGCGAGGGGTCGCAAGCTATGTTTTTGATGCAAAAAATGAAAAAAATGGTTATTTAACAATTTTGTTTACAAGTGTCGTCTGCCTTTCGTGTTAGGTAAAGGTTTAACCCTTTACTCACCACGAAGAGAAGACGTCACTTACAGAAAGAATTTTTAGAGAACTAAACATTTTCAGTGTTTTGCCCAAAAATGAATCTTATAACCCCTCATTAGACCGCAATCCAAAATCAATTGGGTTAAAAATGAACCCAAATCAACTTGCTGTTGTGAATATGAACCCACTTTTAGAATGTATGCTTTGAGGCAAAAAGTGAAAAAAATCTGAATGCTGATTTGGAGAATATCGTTGGCCCGTTAGGATCTTTATGTTATGTAACGGGGCTCATTGTAATAAAAGGTATTAACTCACATCACATGGCCGAATTTAACCTTTTACCTAACAAAATGGCCAAAACCGACCAGCACTATTCACAAACAATGCCATTCCATTTTTCTTCATGTTTTGCCTCCAAAAGATAGCTTATGACTCCTCACTGGAACGACCTCCTTGAGCTCGTTCCAATGAGGGGTCATAAGCTATGTTTTTGACGCAAAAAATGAAAAAAATAGTTATTCAATAATTTTGTTTGCAAGTGTCGTCTGATTTTCATGTTAGGTAAAGTGTTAAGAACAGCTGGATTTGTTTCTGTTTCGACCAAAGAAGTCTTTCATGCCGATCCTGTCCGTATGGTTACTACCTCCGCAAAAATACAATCTTGTTTCGTCTACGTGTTAATTAAATAAGAAGATGCGTCACGACAACATTATGCATACAGAAGATATCTAATGTTTGTGAGTGGATACCGAAAATTATCTTATGAGTCACCGAGACAAAGTGATGCGTAATGATACGCGGAAGTGATTTGATCGATATTCGGAACAGGAAGCGTCTTGCGATCTGATTCAGCTGGCGGGGTCCATGAATCAATGCAAGGCGAATATGTGTTGAATTATTGCTGGAAATGATCGGTATCCACTCAAAAACACTAGATTTTCTTTTCAAAATACGTTTTTAGAACAAATTGATCATTTCTAGTGATAATTTGACTCGTGTTCACCTTGAAGTGATGCTTTGAAAGCCGCCATTTTGATTGATACCGTGAAAGTGAAAATTTCTATATCTTCACAGTAGGGGATACGATTTCTATCTTTCCGCATTTTTGTCGATAATCTATATAACCATATAGTAAATTTTATTTAACTACACATACATTTCCAAGACGTTTTGACTATGCCGACTGACTAATATTCCATCTAGGCCTTCGACGAAAGCATGGCTTGGTAATGTAGTCAGAATATTCTAGCAGTCGCGACTTGAGGTATCACAGTCGGGACAAATCCTTAATCTGTGAGACATCCATGGGTAAGGGGGGTTAACTATTCATTGGAGGATGCCAATATCACCCCCCAAAGCACAGAAAAATGCATTTTTCTGAGCACACGGCGTACTCTTACAGTTAGTGGGTTGGAGAATGACGTGTGGAACCTATTTGGAAGATCCAGTTTTTCATTAGGACATTCAGAAGGGGATGTGACAACCGTTACTTATTCCCAGTTCCTTATTCGATATTAAAATCGGTTGATAACGAATGTCGAATAAGGAACTGGGAATGAGTAACGGCTGTCACAATCGTCAATCCGAATACTTGATTTAAACGATACGACCACGCGTGCATGATCGACCGTAAGATTAAAAAATGTAGATAAGTTAGTTTCCTCAGTTTGATCAGATATCTAAATGACTTCCTTCGGACAGCAGAACCTGACTTTAAAAAGAGAAATAAACACTTCGTTTACCAAAAAGTCACAAAAGAATGAAAAGATACTTGTTATTACGACGTATTCATATCCTGAAATCATATCGCCAGATCTCACCCATTAACAACATCCGAAACCTATGAAACACTGAATTGATACAAGGTAATTCCGGAAAGCGGGCACCAGGCTGAAATGTGCACTGAAAATCAGTTGGATTAAAAATCAACCGAAATCATTTGGGTTGAGTGAATATGAACCCAATTGGATTCATTTTCACTTAAACCAGTTGATTTGAGAAATTTTTCACCAAACTAATTTTAGAGTGTGCATGTAGATCGTACATCAGACCCATTATTGTGACGTTACCATCATGTAACACAATTTCCTCATTATTGACAATGACTAGGAGGTCTTGTCTTTTCTTCTTAAATTACCCAATACACGAATAAGAGAAGTTACACTGTTTAACACATGCAATTAGTTATTATGCAATTATTTTAAATGAAAACGTCCGTGAAAAGTTTTGTTGTTGATCATCGATTATTTATATAGTAACCTCCCCCTCTCCCCAAAAATGGTTGCATATGGGACACTTTTTCTGTATATGACAATGAGTATTCCAGCAATCCATTTGTATAGAGATCGGTGCTTCACAAGGCTATTGTGTCTAGAAGCTGATTTATTTATCTATTTACTGGGGTTTAACGACACTTTTGGCAGCCAGGGTACCTCGTGACGGGCAGTTTTACGGGTGGAGGAAACCGGAGTACCCGGTTAGAACAATGGAGAGCAACTGTCAGACTCACCAGCGTACTAACTCCTCACAAGCAGGGTTAGCATTGGTTGAAGCAAGGACCGATCAATAAATCTCTTCATGCCCCCCCCCCTGTACAATGGTGGCATCGCTGCTAAAGTGTGGTTGTGCGTGTGTGTGTTGGGGGGGGGGGGGGGGGGGCTATAGCAACTGGTGTAAATGTGGGGCACACATAAATCCAGACCTTCAGTGGACATGGACTAAGGACGTCTCCGGTTGGTAAATTGCACCCAAAATCAATCCAGAATCAATACTCTACACCCCCCCCCCCCCACCCTCCACACACCTATGCAAGTTCGGTTATAGATCACTGTTATGCACAAAAATACTAACACCCAGTATTTGTCCTCTTCGTGAGATCGGCCCCATTGGGGGACCCCCGGAAATGACGTCATAGTCACGTAACCCAATGGCACCATGTTTGGTTGTCATGGTAACCCGCGTGAGCGGCCATCTAGTGACGTCATCCCCATAGTGATACGTGGTATTAGTGCGCATGCACAGCGCGTGTTGTTAGGGTGAGACGTGTTTCCGTCGTCCATTTTGTATACTGGAGGCCGCCATCTTGGTTTCTATGGTAGCACGTGGTTGCCATGTGACCCAAAGGCCTATAACAAGACAGAGGATATTCGGAGGGTATGTTCGGAGGGTATGTTCGATTGAATCGGAGTATCACGAATTACCACAAACAATCCGACAATCCCTCCAAATCACCGAAATTGACTTTATTTACTACGGATTCGCCATTTTATCGGCTTAGCACGTAGTGCTATAGTACCGAGGGTCACAGGGGCTGCGGTGAGCTCGATTGACTAGGAGTATACTCCAGTAGAGTAGAAGGGCCTATCAACTGGAACAGATTTGCTTATTGTTACTATATTTAGCAATTTCCGGTCTATTCTTGTTAGTTATGACCCTATTCCGAGTACACTTGTTGTTTCATTTATCTTGACCACCCAATCAGTTCACTTTTCTGGCGCTAACTAACCAATCAGATTGCTTGATTTACCGTAATCTCTATGCAGAGTTATCTCCCCCTTATTACAACCAAGTCCTATCCGATTCTCATCACCTCTATATCCAATGGCCATATCCCATGGAATCCCATTTTTGGAAAACACCTGTGGCTATGGAATCCCCTTTTTGTCGTATGAGGCCAGAAGGCTATGTAAAAGCCCTCAACGGGGCCTCATTTACTATCCCTCTTAGTCTCATTTTCTTTTGAGGCCGTGAGGGCCATGAAAAAATCCCTCAATGAGGTCTCATTTACTATCCCTCTTAGCCTCATTTCGGTATTTGAGGGTACCTATGGCCTGGTATTGTATTATTTGAGGATACCTATCGAGGATACCTTTTGAAGAATCCCTTTTTTTGTCGTATGAGGCCAGGAGGACTATGTAAAAGCCCTCAATGAGGCCTCATTTACTATCCCCCATAGCCTCATTTTCTTTTGAGGGCATGAGGGCCATGAAAAAATCCCTCAATGAGGCCTCATTTACTACCACTCTTAGTCTCATTTCAATATCTGAGGATAATTATGGCCCGGTATTGTATTATTTGAGGATACCTATCGGGGGTACTTTCTGGAGAATCCCTTTTTTGTCGTATGAGGCCATGAAGGCTATGTAAAAGCCCTCAATGAGGCCTCATTTACTATCCCCCATAGCCTCATTTTCTTTTGAGGGCATGAGAGCCATGAAAAAGCCCTCAATGAGTCTTCATTTACTATCCCTCATAGCCTCATTTCGGTATTTGAGGACACCTATGGCCTGGTATTGTATTATTTGAGGATACCTATCGAGGGTACCTTTTGGGAAATCCCTTATTTGTCGTATGAGGCCACGAGTAATCCCTCAATGAGGTCTAATGTTGTCTTACCAACCACTTCCATCTTTTCTCCAAAGCTCCAAGGCCACTACTTGTCTATGGACTATCTGTCCTATCATTAGCTTCTACAGCAAGCTTGATTCATTGCGGCCTTATACCAATACTATTGACTAAACTATCATCCATTAATATTGACTTGTATCACTACTTCATAGCTATACGCCTTCAAAATGTTCAATCAGATTCCCCCTGTATACATATAAACGGGCTATATAAGGCATTCCGTAACTGAGATTCCTAGCCAATTCCGTAAAGTTGGATTCCGTGTTTTGACATCAGCACTCGAGGGTATGGGAAGGGATTGATAACACCCAATTCAACAACTACTACAAGAACCTGAACGGATACAACTGGCAATCAACCACCACAACAAAACAAAGAAGGTACAGAACGAAAATCCAACACAACCAAGATCGAAGTGAACGAAGATGGACTTGTTGGAAACAACTGAACAGAACCAACTCAACGAAGTTTGAATTGTTGAAGTCGAATTGAACGAAGATCGAACACAACCAAGATCGAAGTGAACAGAACAAAGGAAGAAAATAGAACTGGCCCAATGAAGTTGTTGAAGTAAATTGACCATAACAAAGTGAACAAAGTTTTGAACTATAACCCATAAATATATCCCAATGAATTTGGTAAACTGAACAATACTCAATGGACCCTTTGAATGAACACTAACCCTAATGAAATTATAACAGTGTAAACCCCTTTGAACTGTTTGAATGAACAAACATTTTGAACCATAACCCCAATGAAGGTATAGAAAATTAACACCCTTTGAACTTTTTTGAACTGAATGACATTTATGAACTACAACCTATTGAACTGAATTCTTCCAATAGGAAAGGGGAATACCCTCGAGTGTTGATGTCAAAACACGGAATCCAACTTTACGGAATCGGTTAGGAATCTCAGTTACGGAATGCCTTATATAGCCCGTTTATATGTACACGGGGAAAATCTGATTGAACATTTTGAAGGCGTATAGCTATGAAGTAGTGATACAAGTCTATATTAATGGATGATAGTTTAGTCAATAGTATTGGTACAAGGCCACAATGGAACAAGCTTGCTGTAGAAGCTAATGATAGGACAGATAGTCCATAGACAAGTAATGGCCTTGGAGCTTTGGAGAAAAGATGGAAGTGGTTGGTAAGACATTAGACTTCATTGAGGGATTACTCGTGGCGTCCATGGCCTCATACGACAAAAAAGGGATCCTCCAAAAGGTATTCTCGATAGGTATCCTCAAATAATACAATACCAGGCCATAGGTATCCTCAAATACCGAAATGAGGCTATGAGGGATAGTAAATGAGGCCTCACAGGGTGCTTTATCATGACTTTCATGCCCTCAAAAGAAAATGAGGCTATGAGGGAAAGTAAATGAGGCCTCATTGAGGGCTTTTAAAAGCTCTCATGGCCTCATACGACAAAAAAGGGATTCTCCAGAAAGTATCCTCGATATGTATCCTCAAATAATACAATACCAGGCCATAGGTATCCTCAAATATTGAAATGGGGCTAAGAGTCGTAGTAAATGAGGCCTCATTGAGGGATTTTTTCATGGCCTTCAAGCCCTCAAAAGAAAATGAGGCTATGAGGGATAGTAATGAGGCCTCATTGAGGACATTTACATAGCCCTCATGGCCTCATACGACAAAAAAGGGATTCTCCTGAAACTATCCTCGATAGGTATCCTCAAATAATACAATACCAGGCCATAGGTATCCTCAAATACCGAAATGAGGCTAAGAGGGATAGTAAATGAGGCCCCATTGAGGGCTTTTACATAGCCCTCATGGCCTCATACGACAAAAAGGGGATTCCATAGCCACAGGTGTTTTCCAAAAATGGGATTCCATGGGATATGGCCATTGGATATAGAGGTGATGAGAATCGGATAGGACTTCATTGTAATAAGGGGAGATAACTCTGCATAGAGATTACGGAAAATCAAGCAATATGATTGGTTAGTTAGCGCCAGTAAAGTGAACTGATTGGGTGATCTAGATAAATGAAACAACAAGAGTACTCGGAATAGGGTCAGAACTTACAAGAATAGACCAGAAATTGCTAAATATAGTAACAAGAAGCAAATCCGTTCCAGTTGATAGCCTCTTCTACTCTACTGGAGTATACTCCTAGTCAATCGAGCTCACCTCACCCCTTGTGCCCCTTGGTACTATAACACTACGTGGTAAGCCGATAAAATGGGGAATCAGTAGTAAATAAAGTTAATTTCGGTGATTCGGAGGGGTTGTCGGATTGTTTGTGGTAATTCGTGATACTCCAATTCAATCGAACATACCTTCCGAACATACCCCTGCCTTGTTATAGGCCTTTGGGTCACATAGCAACAACGTGCTACCATAGAAACCAAGATGGCGGCCACCAGTATACAAAATGGACGACGGAAACACGTATCACCCCTACAACACGCGCTGCGCATGCGCACTAATACAATGTACCACTATGGGGATGACGTCACAACATGTCGCTCATGTGGGTTACCATGACAACCAAACATGGCGCCACTGGGTCACTTGACTATGACGTCACTTCCGGAGTTTCTCCCGGGGTTCCCCCAATGGGTCCGATCTCCACATCTACTACTTTCGTGTATAGAAGAGCTAGGACAATGGTAAAACAGGAGTCCCCACTTGACACCGTGCACATTTATGAGGGTGTGTGTGGAGGAGGGTCCACGCTACGAATTTATAAAGCTTCGAATGTCGAAACACTTGAATGTCTTTGACTCGTGAGTAGTAGGTTTTACCAGCGGTCCATGAGCTGTCAGTTTGCCGGCAATTCGGGGGGAGGGGGGGGGGGGAGACTAACAAGCCGAACTTTGGATAGGGTTACTGGAATTGGATAGTAACCTTCCAAATGGAATTAATCATCACCAGAAGTAATTTCCTACCCCAGATCTCGCCCCGAAATGAAGAAATATTTCGATTTAGGGTACCCTCATTCAGACCAGTCGCGCCGATATGGAAGTGGAGTGGCTTCTACCCCACAAAGGATTCTGCCGCTGACTTGAAGTTATGACCTCTTCCACTTGAGTTACGGTCCGTTTACACTAAAATAATTGCCGATTGTCGAGCAGAATCGTGGAAATTACGTCTGAATAGGCATCAGTTCTTCGACAACCATCTAAGTTGGAGGTTTGATGGACACTCTGTCTAATAGAGGGTCGAGACCACAAAGAATCAACCATAAATAGGCAATATAAAACACTGCCGCGTGACGTTTGCGGCACGCGGCCATGCTTTGCATCGCCACTTTCCATCGAAAATCCCATCGTTTCGACAGCCCATCGGGGAAATCAATCTATGCCACCGATCCAAACAGTATTGCCTTTTAACTCTTAACCTGCTGAGAGATATCTAGAAAATTAACAAGTGAGAGTACACCGGAAGCTGCAACCGTCGTGTGAGAATAATTATGCTATCCAATCATCTTCTTTAGACCGCGACGAGCGTTTGTTCACGAACGAACGGAAAAGCGAACTAACACAAATAATCAGTGAGCTGCTCATCCTTCGTCTCAATATATATGGAAAGTATCAGTACTTATAATAAGAGTATAACACTAAATCGTGCATGATTATCCGCCACTAATGCAAGAAATGAAAACAGTAAAGCAGGATAATTTTGTCGTCAATTTAAATGTTTGTTTCAATTTTAATTTTATATTTTATTTTACTTATTTTGCAGAAACAGATGGAAAAGACATTCATGTTGAAGATGAGTTCAGAAGGATTTTCACAAACTTTCTTCGTGAAAGAGGCTATAATGGTGGTGCTGTCGGGATAATGAAAGACGGAATTCTACAACTCGGAAAAGGATTTGGTGTATCAGAGGATGGGGAAGCAATCCAGGGTACAACTTCCTTTCCAGTTTCAAGTATTTCCCAAACTTTCACCGCGGTTGCTATATATCAGCTGATCGAGGGAAGGTATATAGATGCAGATGCAAAAGTATTCGGAGTAGGAGGACTCCTCCATATGATAAAGCCCTATAATAGAAAGATTGAAGACAAGAGGATTCTTGATATAACTGTAGACCACCTATTAAGGCATACCGCTGGTTGGGACAAAAGTAAACAGCCACTGTATGATCCGATGCTTAATCAATTTTATTTACACAAAGGTTTTAACGTCACCAATTTGTCAGAAGAAATGAAACTCACTGGGCCGCTCATGTCTTATGATATTATATCATACCTTCTGTCTAACAGACTAGATTTCACTCCTGGAACGAAACAAATTATATCAAATATCGGATATAACATTCTAGGAAGAATAGTGGAAGAAGCATCCGATACCGATTATAAGGAATATATCAAATTAAATCTTCTAGAACCGTGCGGTATGTGGAACACAAAGTTGGGACCCCATAAACGCACAGATGCTGAAAACGAATCAACATTCCACAACAAAATAAAGAGGGTAGAACAACTCCCATTTCCATACGCACCGCTAGATCCGATAGTGGTTGATTCCAGTCTTGGTTGGTACTCCGATGTATATGACATCATGCGATTCATGAAATGTTTAGATAGTGGCACTCTTATTTCAAATCACAGTTTGTCTCAGATGACGCGGAAACCAGATGCTGCTCCTGTGCAGCATACACACGCTTGGATAGGTGCTGGTTGGCACGCCGATAGTTCTGGTAACGTATGGCAAAACGGATATCAGTTTGCTAACGATCTTATTTTGTATCACCATAGTTCATCTTCAAGAACCAAGCTTGCTCAGCGCATGTCGTGGGTAGTTCTCCTTGATAAAGGAACAAATGCTCGATTGAAACATGAATCAAGGGAGATAATAAACACGATACGCCAGTGGACAGACGTTGATAGATTTTGGGGTGATCTCACTGATACATTCCTAGATTCTGAAAAGGACATAGTTGTAAAATATAACTTAGACGAACACCAACTACGCGCATACACAAAAGCTCTTAAAGATCTCAAGTTCGACGTGACGTGGATAAATGCCTTTGGAGATCAACGTACATATTTTACAATAATTGCAGAGAAAGTCAACCATATTCCGGACAGCTATCTCGAAGCAGGTTTAAGCGAAGAAAAGTTGGTAAAACACAAATTGAAAATGGAGCGACTTGGTTACAATCTCACATTTCTCCAAAACTATAAAAGTTTTTCGCATGTTAATGCTTTTCCATATGTGGTCATATTCAAAAGAAATGCTTTCCATGGACATTACCGAATGAAGTACGGAACACAACACTTCAAACGTCCCTACAAGAAACTGTTGGAACTATACTACGAGAAAGGTTACCATCCCTCAGTTCAAAGCGTTGTGCACAAAGGGAATGATGATCTAGTTTCATTCATTTTTCTGGAAGATGTCAAAGCTAACCAAAAAGTGAATTATAAATCTTATATAGACCTGAACATGAAACATTTATCGAGAGTAGTGAAACAGAATGCGCTTTCCGGAAGAAAACTGTCTTACCTGGGGGCCGTCAATAACTATGGAAAGCCGCGGTTCTCTGCAGTATTCACTAAAACATTTGTTCACAGATGGCAGTTCAGAGGTGACTTGTCCAGAGAAGAAGCTGAAAATCTTATTCAGCAGGAATCAGAGCGTGGATTTACTCCACAGATTATTGTTGGATTTGCAAACAAGAGGCGCGAAAAGAAATATGCAGTGTATTTGACTGGTCCTTAACCCTTTACCTAACATGAAAAGCAGACGACACTTCCAAAAATAATTCTTGAATAACTAATTTTTTTCATTTTTTGTCTCAAAAACATAGGTTATGACCCCTCGCTGGAACGAGCTCGACGAGCTCGTTCCAACGAGGGGTCATAACCTATGTTTTTGAGACAAAAAATGAAAAAAATAATGAAAATTAATTGGCGATTTTTGAGAATAGCGCTGGCCGGTTTTGGCCGTTACGTTAGGTAAAGGGTTAAGAGTGACAAATGTCTGACTGGAGTAGAATTTGGAACAACCACGAGTGTCGTGAAGTTCTTTTGTGCTCAAGAAATTTCCAGACTGTGTTTCTTTGGAAACTAATTGTTGTAGGCTATGTCGGCGCTTTAGGGGGTTGGAGATGGGAGGTGCATTTTCCCCCACCAAAAATACTTTGTCCCACCCTTAACTTTACGGACATAACCAACTGGCGTTTTTCACAAAAACCGACTTTCAAATTTTACTATTTAACCCTTTACCCAACGTAACGGCCAAAACTGGCCAGCGCTATTCTCAAAATTCGTCACTTAATTTTCATTATTTTTTGTCTCAAAAACATAGGTTATGACCCCTCGTTGGAACGAGCTCGTTCCAACGAGGGGTCATAACATATGTTTTTGAGACAAAAAATGAAAAAAAACTAGTTATTCAAGAATTTTTATTTTAAGTGTCGTCTGCTTTTCAAAATTTCCTTCAAAATATAGCCTGCAGACCCACTCAGTGGAACGAGCTCGTTAGGCTCGTTCCACTGAGTGGACAAAGGTTGTGTTTTTGTTGCAAAACAGTATCGTTTTTTGTTATTTGTGAAATTCGTTTGTAAGTATGATTATTTATCCCTACTGAGTAAAGTATAGAATGAGATATAAACCTGCCTCTAATGGATAACGTTCCCCACACTTACCCTCCAGTAAACAAAAATCTGGACCCGCCTCTGGTTAAACGCGAACGTCACAAAACGTTTGATGAATCACGGCATCTGTGTGAAAGATACGGCGCCTGGATATCAATAAAAATCTCATGAAACTCTCTCCACAGCAACGATCTTCTTGATACCAGTGGCCTGTTCACAGGGAAGGGTTTACGGGAGAGTCAGGGAAGCTGTGCTCTCCTTTACTTATAGCATGACATCCAACCCGCCGGACCCCTCCCAAACTCATAAATGCACACACATCTTCTCTTTCACACACGCATACATAACCACCTCGCATCCGCTTGTTCGTATATGTGGAACAACGGGACACACAAACCAATCAAAAGGTCCCTATTTTATCTGCAAAACGCCTCAAATGCGCCTCGGTTGTCACGTGTTTCATTCAATTTGAACACAAAATTCCGAGGCCTTTTTCCTCCAGCTCTTTGGTTGTTTCTCGACTGTTTGCTAACGCACGCACGCACGCACGCACGCACGCACGCACGAGCTTGTGTTTGTTTTTTAATTTTATTGTCAGTGACAAACAAGTCCTCCCAAAAAGCGGGTAAACAAACCCTACTCCACTTTTTCTTCGCTAGGAAATCTTTGTGGGAACCCAAACAAGTAGTGACAACCGTTACTTATTTTCAGTTCCTTTTTTCGACATTCGTTAACAACTGATTTTATCAACCCAAACACTATTGTCTAGGTTCTAACAAAATCGAGAAGCCCTCGCCCCCATCCCCACACACGTTTGAAACCTACCAAGGTTCAATAAATACATACTTTCAAGAAATCAATATTTCCGCAGCATATTACAAGAAAAAACGTTTCAGTAGGAATTTTCTGTGCAGGTGCGTATTTTTGTACCTTAAACACACACATACTGAGGACACATATATTCTTTGAAGTTAAAATATTTCCTAATAAATTTAGGGCACCATCTCTTTTATAAAGAAGATAATCGCTCGGTGTGTTATAATACATTCTGATCTTATGCTTGTATACAGTGTACTGTTTGAATGGTCGGACGGTGGGCGGGGTGAGGGCGGGCGAAAATATTTAAGTCGCAGTTGATGGGGTGGGTGGTGGTCGAGGCGGCGGAAAAGCATTTTTTTCAAAGTACAAAAAGAATAATTTTCTCTCCATTTTTAACCCTTTGAATCCTCATTTCCTGGAATGGTATCGTCTTTGTGTACACTCACTGTGAGATGGATCAGTCCAATATCAATATACTGGCAGGATAAAATAACAACTGCAGTCTGCAGCCGTCTGGCTGCAGATTGCAGTTATTATTTTATCATCTATGTCCCTTGTATAGACCTCTTATAATAAGATAAAAATGGGACGAAATTATGTCTTGGACCGAAAATTCGGTCTTACGAGTTCAAAGGGTTAAAATATAGAATAAATAGGTACTAGGGACAGGAAACAGATTTAAACCACGAGTAGGATGAGGGTTTTAACCACGAGACTTGCCGAGTGGTTAAAACCCTCATTCTACGAGTGGTTTAAATCTGTTTCCTGTCCCTAGTACCTATTTGTTTTATTTCTACCATGCTCTGATATTAAAATCACGTACATATCGTCCATATTTAGTAAATTTCGTCTTTCTTAAAACTAATTTTAGATCGTAGCACAAGCAGACGCAGAAACACACGAGTTTGGCTTATCTTTGCGTCTGTGGGCAGTACTTCCGTCAGCACGTGATGTTTGATTGACAGCTACGCACATCGTCAATGCTTATTGAACTGAACTTGTATTTTCAGTCAAATTAATATTATCGGCCCTCAAATTATACTCTAAATGTGTAATTGTAATCAACTTTATACTTAAATAGCCATTTAATATCGTACCAGTGCCGTAAACGACACCTGATCCGACGCTGATTGTCGAAAACATCGTGAAGTGTGAATGTATTGAAGTCGGGAAATTCGATCATGTCAAAGGTCAAGTTCACTTTAGTTCCTACTATAGGTTAAAATTTTTGTTTGGGAAATCCCATTGAAAACGTTTTAAGCACAGTAGACGCTTTTAACTCTAGTGGGATTAAAAGCTGAAATTTAACATGCAGGCTTTTAACAGGTAGTGACGTAGTTGAGCATGGTAGAAAGTCTTTTTAATCTGTTTTGGGCAATCACAACGGCAAAGAATGTAATTTTCATGTCCAAACTCTCTTCAGACACTCAATAGTGATCTTTGTGTTCAAATGACTGTCATTCCTTGTCATGATCATTTGAGACTAAACCTTGTAAACTTGTTATGCACATTTGTCTTTGATCCTAAACTAAGATTTCGATTTCTTCTCGTCTGCTAGATTGAAGAATATCAGGTAAATTATACCTGAGAAAAGCAAAATAAACATTAATTTTAGACAGATCCTGAGAGAGGTTTTGAGAAAACGTCACCTTATTGAGCTGAACCCGGTGTAAAAGGAATGGAAGTCCGTAGGAACGTTAGTCCCTCTGGACTATTATTCCGCGGAATTATAGTCCTAGGTCTAACATTTCTAGGAATATTAGTCCGCCGGATTACTATTCCTAGAAATGTTAGACCTAGGACTATAATTCCGCGGAATAATAGTCCAGAGGGACTAATTTTCCTACGGACTTCCATTCCTGTTACACCGGTGCACTGCCTGCATAAACCAATATTTAGGAAAGGATTAAATGTTATTTTAAGGAGTAATTCAGTCTGATTAAGGCAACATTTGAATGAATGGAGTGGGTTATGAATGTGTTCCAGCTCCCTTCCATTTGCCCTTCAAAGCATTTTTCCCCTGAGTGAAAGGTGTCCGGATGTACCCCAGGATGGGCTCAGAAACACCCCTTCTTCTTGCACTTTAAAGCTTCCGCCTCCTCGATTCAAACAAGCTGTTAATTTGACGGAAGTGTCAAATAACATCTTATTTCCATGTTTTGTGTCAGCAGAGTTGTCAAGTGATACAACATGGATAACTTTAAATTTGACTTCGCGAGATCTCAATCCCAACCTTCAGCACCTAATATTATGGAAGTCATGATCGTTCCCAATCTTATTTCATATCATCGAAGCTTTAGTGATATTTCTGTATGCTGCCAAGAGGATGGAAAAGGTTATAAACAGAAATCACACTTGCCATAATTCGGAGAGCAGCACAGAAATCGGCATTAACCCTTTCAACACGAGAGGCCGCTTTTACGGCGCAGGAACATGATACGTCATAATTACATCAAGTTGGATGTCTGCTAAATGAATGTGTGGGGCGCACCAATCAATATTGTCAACGTCCAGCTCCAAGGCTGCACGTTAAAAATATTAATTGGTCTACCCTCAAATAATGAATATGGACTCTTCCAACTGCTGCCATTGAACAGACATGGAAGATACTACCAGTGTTCAAGGGGTTAATTTGTTTGCATTTTAGTGACGACAAAATCACCCTAAGACAACCATGTACAGTTTGAGAAAGTTATGTTATCTTTTTTGCGCATGGCCACAATGTTTTCAAACGAAACTATGTTCTCTCCGTCTGTGACTCATTTACATCTTGAAAAGGGAGCCAGCAAAGGAGCTACAGTTATATACGTGGAGTATGGTGTTATCTACGAAAACACACGGACATCCACTAACTTCGGCAGTCAGCGGCGTACATGCCTCCAACCGCTGCTAATTCTGCTTGTACAGAGTTAATAAGTTGGAGAGCATGGCAGTTGTTCACCGCTGCTCGGCGCTTCTCTCCGGGTACTCCGGTTTCGTCCGACACGGCGTGATCCTGGCTGTTGAAAATATCGTTAAATCCCAATAAAAAAACAAAAAGACCGTGCTCCCTGGTCTCGGTGCTTGTGAAAACACATTAAGTTACAAAAGGGGGTGTCAGATACGCTCCACCCCTTAAATCCGCCCATGTTTTAAAAAGAAGGTGGCAAATGGGGTTTATTGTAGCTTTATGTAAATTACGTCAAAGAAATTTTGTTTGTTATCATGCATTTGAAGTTCGGCTCTACACCGATAAACCGTAAGGTTTCGCTCTGCAGTTTCGCACTATTGCACAGAGGTGAAATTCAAAACATACGGCATATGTTGAAACTAAGGCTATGTAAAATAGAGATATATTTTTAGTATCAGATATATGATTACATAGGCTTTTTGTTGAACAAGAGAATTTGAAGTTTTGGTCCCAAAGTTGGAGTCTGATGCACAGGGGTAAATTACCAGATGAATTATGGGAAACAGTGGCTTCGAAAAATTGGCTATTTTTTAAAATGTAATTTTTACACGGATTTGTTACCAGACAGGTAACTAAAAAATGAAACGGAAACATATTTCCAGTTCCTTCGAATGTCGAATAAGGAACTGGGTATATGTAACGGCTATCACGCCAGAATTTTATTGACTGATTAAATGTTAATAAAAATATGCATCAAGTGAGAAGCCACTTTTACTGCTTCCAGGTCTTTCCGGTGTAACAGGAATGGAAGTCCGTAGGAAAATTAGTCCTACTAAGGCGGACTACTATTCCTAGAAATGTTAGACCTAGGACTATAATTCCGCGGAATAATAGTCCAGAGGGAGTAACGTTCCTACGGACTTCCATTCCTTTTACACCGGTATAAAACCCCGATAAAGGTTTCCAGTAGTGAAATAGTTAAAACCTAGCGAATTAACTTTCCTTCGATTTTATACGACAGGTGTGCTCTGACACTGACAGTTCGGATAATAGTTAGCAGGCGAATTAATAAAACCTGTTCGGGTGTTTCTAGTCAAGTGCCGTCTGTCTGAATAGACAAGGGACACTTGGCCAGACAAAACTGCTTGGCAATACTATTGGTAGATTTTGTATGAAAAGAGATCGGACTCTCATTTCCAACATATGTGTGTGTGTTGACAAAAAAAATATTCGACATCTTTAAACATGTATTTAACGTAACTTTGGGGGCGGCGCGAAGATGACCGATTTGGAGGAAGGATAGGAGTGTAAACCTCATTTGTCCCGACTGTGATAGCTCAAGTCCCAGCTGCATCATTAATGCATGCTCCACTTGCTATAGATATATTTTATTCGCCGGTATACATAAATACAACACAATTTACATGGAATGCACATATTTACAATATACGTGTCAAATGCATAAAAGTTGATATCCAAAGTTCAATATGTGTATACGCCGACAGGGGATGGCTGTTTTCCTACCTTCTCCCGGGTAAGGAAGAAGAAAAGTAGCAAAGATGCAGGTAAAAAGGCAAAGCAAAAAGATGAAGAAAAAAGGCTGGAAGAGCACAAAAATACCAATGCAACATCGTGAATTCGCTTAATCGTCCTGAAGGTAGATCATCTATTGCTCTATGGTGTTTATTGTGGTGGTCGGAGCCTGATTCCGCTGGACTATCCCAATGTGGGCTTCACCATTGCATTAAATGCTTGCCTTGGTGACGCAGTTGAAGTATTAATCAATCGGTATCAAATTCTCCAGGCCATTCGAAAATTTTCCTACTGGAAAAATTCTTGGGAGGGGGTCACCCATATATACCTGGGATAACCCCCTACACGCCCATAGTTACCCCCTGTTTATATGTAGCTCTATGTTTTGCAGAAAAGTGGAATAAGAAAAAATAAGAATTTAATATTTACTCTTTAAAACAAGTCTGACCGACTATTGGTTGATGCGAAACACTCGCCAAATCTCCACTCGCCATAAAGGACCGGGTGAGAGGTTTCCCTGACACCTACACTGGGCTGGGAGAGTTGTATTTGCCGTTGGCCAGCAGTTATGTGGGGATGTGACTAGAGCTGTAGGTTAACCGAAACCGAACCGAGGTTTTTAGTTTTTTTAAAAAACCGAAACCGTCGACATCCCGTAATCTAAGGTTTTTCGTTTTTTATTAAATACTCTCTTGCTGCATAAATTCACAGAATGTAGCCATTCCAGAGTAGTGAGAGTACCCAGACACTGCCAATGGCACTACTCTGGGAAGGCTACATTCTGTGAATTTCCGACATTTCAGTTTAGTTGTGTTTGCAGCCTTCCTCAAGTAGCGTGTAGGTGTCAGACCTCGACAAATGGCCAAGCACAATAAAAGTTCTGTATATTTAGGTAATTATTATATTGGCCTTCCTGATTCTTCATGTATTATAGCTTATTTCGGGCATTCATTGAGTTTCACTCAATTTCACTACCATTCAGTTATGACTCCGGACATAAGAATGAGTTTTATTGAATTTTACTTGGCCTCATGAACAAACCGAAAACCGAACCGAACCGAGGTTTTACTCCACCTGAAAAACCAAAACCGAAACCGAATAAGAAATTTAAAAACCTACAGCTCTAGCTGTGACACCCGTTACTTATTCCCAGTTCCTTATTCGAGATTCGTTATCAACCGATAAAATCGGTTGACAACGAATGTCGAATAAAGAACTGGGAATAAGTAAAGGTTGTCCCGGCCGTCAGTTATGTCGCACATTCCGAGAGTATCTGATTGGAACATGTTTTGTAATAATTATTTATTCATATTTCAAATTATGTATTATGATATTGGAGTTTTTGTCGTCTGTGTATATTTTGTTAATCTTAAATGTTTATAGTAAACGTTTTATTTGTCAAATTCGCTGATTTAACTTCTTCTCTTTATTGTTTTTGTATGGTTTCTTTTTCTTTTCTTTTTTTTTCTCTTCTTATTCTCCTAGTTATTTATTTATTGGCGTTTAAGGTCACATATTTCTGCACAATGGCTAACCAGGGCCGTGACAGTTTTACGGGTGGAGGAAGCCGGAGTACCCGGAGAGAACCACCGAGCAACGGCGAGCAACTGTCAGCTCCCCAACATACCAACTCCACACAAGCAGGGTTAGCATTGGTTGAAGACAGGTGCACCATCGACGTGCAGTACGCCTTAGTACACAGCGTCACCGTGCCCCCACGTGGGCAATAGGGTGAAGTGTCCTGCCCAAGGACACAACGCGGTTGCCGCAGGTGGGATTCAAACCGAGGACCTCTCGGCTTGCAGCCTGCACCTCTACCAACTGAGCCACCGCGCCCCTTATTCTCCTAGTCTTCTGTCCTCTATGCACATTCTTGTCTGCATGATAACTCGAATACGAATCCTCCTATCTCCTCCTTTTAGGCATACTGGCAGTCACTAGTGTTCGGCCACCTTTGTTTTCCTCATGGGGCATTGGGGATGTCCCAAGGGGTGTTTTGAAAGTGGGACATGCTCATATCATGGTATGACCTATGGACCCGGGACCAACACCAAATGAGTCAACACTCAATGGAGGTTCCAAATAAGGGTCAAGTTCTCTGAGGTCATCCATGGGTCATTAGGTGCATTTTTCAGAATTGCTGGAAATCACATTTTTGACCCCTCAATGCATTCCCGAAGTTCATGCATGCATTTTTATACTCAAAAAGTGAGCGCGGCCAAAAATATTGTAAAAGGATAACGCTCATATATCAAGCATGGCATGACGTATGGACCTGGGGCCAACACCAAATGAGTCGAAACTCAACGGAGGTTCAAAATATGAGTCGAGGTAACTTAAGACACACAGAGGTCACCCAAAGCACTGCTGAAGTTCATACATGTATTTTTATACTGAAAAAAGTGGGCGGACCAAAAAATGATTCCTTTATAGAACACGTTGAATGCTGTGCACAGAAGTTCTTTCTGATTTCTTGAAAAACTTTATCTGATTCCGGTATGAAAACCTTTAAACGCTGTTTACGAAAACCCCTTTTGATTTCCTTAAAGATATTTTGCTCCCGAAAATAAGTCTCCACAAATTCACTTTATGTATTATTTAGTTTTGATACTTTCACCATTTTCACACAGACTCGAATGTACTGGTCTCTTCCTGTTACCCCTCATTGGAACGAGCTCGTCGGGGTCGTTTAAATGAGGAGTTACATTATATGGTTTTGTTGAAATTTTTTGAAAATTTAAAAACCAATGCATAAAATAAAAAAAAAATGAAATCGTCTGCGTTGGGTAAAGGGTACGCGCGAAAATCACGATTAAAATTTGATTATTTCCGCAATCACCATTTAAATTTAATTATTGCTTCCATTTTTTTCTGAAAACGTAGCTTTTGATCCCTCGTTGATTGATCCCTCGTTGATTGAGGGGTCTGAATCTATGGTTTTGAGGAAAAATATGAACATTTTTAGTCTTTCAAGTTTTTTTTTTTTTTTTGCAAGTATTGTCCGCTTTTCTTATAGGGTATTGGGTTAAGACGTGAGCATAAGAAATACAAGTAGAGAGCTTTCACGTTTAGTGGAATAAACTCCTTTTTATAGAACAAAACGAGAGCGCTGTGACATACAGATTATCACCACAGTGTGTGTCTCCGGGAATTCAGATCAAGTCGAGTTGTAGGCACAGAATAGTATTTCGACGAGCCCGTTAGGGCGAGTCGAAATGCGATTCTGTGCCTACAACGAGACTTGATCAGAATTTTCGGAGACACACACTGTGGTGATGATAAATTTATCTCACAATATTGACCACAAAATGTGTTATAAAACTATTTTAAGAGGAACTTTTTCATTTGCCTTATCAATGGATAGACGCAAATTGAAAAATAGAATAGCTTTCATTGATCTCCATATTGAGGTCAGTGATGACGTTACACTTAGAGAAAATTACGTCACTTGGATTCACTTTACTGAATACTGTCTTGCGAAGTGGAGCAACTGTGTGTTTCGTCAACGTGAATTTGGTTGTTACTTTTGCAATAATTACTGGTGAATTAACATCCCTATTGGTGTAAAGGTTTATTATATTTTAAAATATGCCGTTCATCGTTTATTGAGGTGGAGTTTTCCACATTTCATAGCGAAAGCTAATCCTTTAACTTCAAGAGAGAAGCCTCGACTCGAGCGTTCAGGAAAATCCCAATATATGAACAGTCTACAAACCAGCCCAAGATGCCGAAAAGTGCGCATAATTTAACTGTTCGTTGAGTTAACTTCCCCAGTGACATTTTAGCCTGCCGAGCATAATAAATACGATACAGGGCGTTTAGTTGGCAGATACAGTGTCATATACGGCTCAGAGAAAACAATATTAGGTTCGGCTTCGCCTCACCTAATATTGTTTTCTCTGAAGGGAAAAACGCAAAGCGATCGAAAAATTATATTAATGCCGTTGTTTTGGCAACAACAGAATCACGCGCTTGTATACATCAGGGGCCCTTGATACGGATTCGCAACAAGGGCCCAGATGCATTAAACTTTAGTTACGTAACAGTGCAAAAACGCCCCGATTGTGAGATAAACATTAGTTAACACACTGGACTAGTCCTCTTACTGTGGGCTCATCATGATGTCACAAATGATGTCTTTGACGTCGACATAACGCCGACTGAGTAGTAGAATGGGGGACATAGAACATTCTAGCACTCAGGCAACGATAAGTGATGCCATTGATGTGTGCAACAGATCGACTTGTATCGCCATTGATGATCACCGATGATGTCATCGATGGTGGCATCTAGGAAGTGACGCCATATCGAAATGTATAATAGTGGCACGCACGTGCAATGACAACAGTTGGGTTCGGGATGTGCGGGGTGGGGGGGGGGGGGGGTGGTGTTGTGTTCAATTGAGTGCTATAGCAGCATAGTATTGAGGTTTTGTAGCCATATTGGTCTCGTTTTATCCAAGGAAACACCCGTTGGCCCACCTAATTCACCTTCAGGAATTTCCTCATTGGCAGCAAAACCTGATGATCCAGGGACAGATGACACGACGGGAGTCAGATTTGGTTAAGGGAGACAATCCGGTCCCAAAATACGAGAGTAGATGTAGATCAGTATCCGTTTTTGGGGGGTAATTTTTGTAATAGTGGGGTTGAAATATTTACCGTACGTAACGGCCAAAAACCGGCCAGCGCTATTCACAAAAAATCACAATTTAATTTTCATTATATTTTTCATTTTTTTTGTCTCAAAAAACATAGCTTATGACTGCTTTTTGGAAATAACCCGTTGATCTTGTTCCGATGAGTCATAACCTTTGTTTTTGACGCAAAAATGGATAAACCTTGTTATTCAAGAATTTTGTTAGCAAGTGTTCTCTTCCTTTCGTGTTAGGTAAAGTGTTAAGACACTTTCGACAGTCAAGTGCGCCTCGCATCGGAGTCCAGTATCAATGTTAGCTATACAAAGATCATAGGAGACTTAACAATAGTGCTGTCCTTTTATTTTAACCAAGAGGCTACGATTAACTGTTTAGTCAATAAAAGTTATGTATCTATGCGTTTTGTATTAAACACAACGTGCCGAGGTACCAAGTAATTCACCAGAACTGAACGTCGAAAGCTTTAGTACCCAACCCTTTCCATTTTAGCAATCGAAGACTAAGTTGATAATACATGCACATTTATTTCTGGTTATTGAGTGTGATATTCATTGTGTGAGCAGGATACGCTTACTTGGTAATGTTAGAGCAGACGATACATAGATAATATGAAAATACGTGACACGTAATGGTGCACACCCAATATTGTTAATTTCGGTAAATATTGGAGGCCCCAAGCAAATTTTTTCAGGAAAGAGATGGTATATATCGCAGAAATAGCAGCGGTTATGTGAAATATAACAATTTGCCAAAACGTGTTGTACAGCGACATGCAATAAACACAGAACCACACATGTATGTTCATATGTTAATATGGCGACAAATATGGCAATCGAGAAATTTTGAAAGCGTGCGGAAGGATCAAACTTCAGACAAGCTATAGTAAAACAAACCTTCATTTTTTAAACTGACAAAAGATCATATTTCAATGGCAAATAGGTTCATTAGGGTTTATCAACACTTTCAAAAACCAAGGCTATATTATAAGCGGGATTGTACGTCAATTTCAATAACTAAGGTTATTATATTACGTTGTTAGTTCCCAAGATCCTTCCCATCCTTCAATACCTAGACGAGCAAAATAGACGTACGTGGAGTCACTCGTTCAGGCAATTACTCTATGGCTCATTTGTTCGATGGGATTCTGGTCGTTCGAGCAATCTGAGAGGGTTAGCAAACCTGTACTAGTGCTAGTAATGGTACAAGTCCGCAAGAGTGGAAGAAGACTGCGGGATTTGGTGACTACTGTAAAATCTAATCATAGGACAGACGATGGCAATATTGGGAAAATCGGGAATAGTGGTGTTGGAGATATGAAGATCATGGCGAGGTCTAGAACTGGGCAGATGCTAGGAGCTAAATTATCATCAGGTATATATAGCACTGCATCATCATGTCATAGGTATCCTCCTATACCCCGATGAGCATTAAGAGCCGCAAAGAAATCGCTCTTTCGATACTCATCTGCTCAATGGGATTTGAGTCGTTCGAGTAGTGACTTTTTCAGTAACTGCTCAAAAGCTTACTTGCTCGATATGATTCGAGTCGTTCGAATAATACCTAACCCTGCTTGACTGTATTTTGGGTTTGAGGATCATAGAGGACTTCGTTATACACAGGAAAGGCAAAAATAGAGACGGCCCAGACAAAATAGTCTGCTGGGATAGGCAGAAATGGGACAAGTAAAAGGCAAAACAGGCCAGGAAATAGGATAAACCACAGAAAATATCGGGATAGATAAAATACCGAGACTATGGTGCACATCCGAAACAATAAAGTTAATCTTATACAAAGGAATGTGTCTATTGTTGGGCAAAAATAAGAATTCTAGGGGACAACAGATAGAAACCGAATATTTAGTGGGAAATCCGCACTAGTAAAAGAACTGTTGGATTTATTTGGGTAATTTTACAAAGAATTCGAACAAATACAATTACTCATACCAGGAAACGCACCTTAAAGCACTGTATGCTACTCTTTTAAGCCCAGTATTGAGGAATACGTGCCAAATAAAGTTGTTTTGATGGTTTAGAGAGATTGGCTGGATGTTTGTGGTAATTCGATGTATTCTAGTTCACTTCAATTTATCCACATGAGACCTCTCATCATTCATTTAGCACTACGTGCTACTATTATAAACCCTAGGTGGGGGTTTTCTAAGTCCGTCTCGGTAGTTTTGGATTATTAAGAGGGATTGTCGGGTTGTTTGCTGTAATTAAAATTATTCCTATTCAATAGAACACACCCTCCGAACCCACCCCTTTCCTACTAGAAGGTTTTGGGTCACATAGCAACCATGTGCTACCATAGAAACCAAGATGGCGGCCTCAGATATATAAAATGGACGACGTACACTTGTCTCACCTCAACAAAACGCGCAGCGCATGCACACTAGGACCACGTATCACTATGGGGATGTTGTCACAAGATGGCGCTCACGCACGCTACCATGACAACCAAAAATGAAGTAACTGGGTCATGTGCCTATGACGTCACATGAGATCCGGCCAATGTGGTCGATCGGGTACATCATCTACTACTAACATCAAACTGAGAGATCCACGGTTCGATCCCCAGCAGCGGTAACTGCGTTGTGTCATTGGGCAAGGCACTTAATCACGATTGCTCAAGTGGGGGCACGGTGGCACAGCCATGGGGGCGTTCTGGGGGCACTCCCCCCCCCCCACAAAACAAAAATAATTCCGATAGGATCGCCGATCCAATGTCGATTTGTGACAGTACAAAAGTGGGTTTAATCATTATCATCTTATCATCTGGAAACTAATTGTTTACAATTTACTATGTGAAGGGTCACTATGACATTGACCTTTGACCTACTGATTCCAAAATAAATAGGGCTCTTTCTTGCAATAATGCCAACCTACATTTGAAGTTTCATGAACGTGGGTGGAACCATTGTCAAATTATCATCTGGAAACCAATTGTTTACGATTTATTATGTTCAAGGTCACTGTGACCTTGACCTTTGACCTAGCGAGACCAAGATAAATAGGTGGCTTCCACTCACCTAGGCCAACCTACCTATGAAGTTTCATGAATGTGGCTTCAACCGTAGTCAAGTTAGCATCCGGAAACCAATTGTTTACAATTTACTATGTTGAAGGCCACTGTGACCTTGACCTTTCACCTAGCAAGTCCAAAATAGATAGGGTTCTTCATCTCACTGATGCCATCCTACCTATGAAGTGTTATGAACCTGGGTCGAACCATTATCAAGTTATCATCCGGAAACCAGTTGTTTTGATTTACTATGTTCAGGGTCACTGTGACCTTGACCTTTGACCTGGTGAGTCCAAAATAATAGGGTTGGTTTTTCCTCTCATGAACGCCAACTATTACCTACGTATGAAGTTTCATGAATGTGAGTTTAACTATAGACAAGTTATCATCCGGAAACCAATTGTTTACAATTTACTATGTTCATGGTCACTGTGACTTTGACCTTTGACCAAGCAGGTCCAAAATAAATAGGGTTCTTCCACTCACCGATGTCAACGTACCTATGGAGTTTCATGACCTGGGTCGAACCATTATCAAGTTATCATCCGGAAACCAACTGTTTACACCCGCCCGCCATTCACCAAACTATAAGTCGAGCTTTGACTTCGTCACAACTTGACTAAATAAGAGGCCCCAAGGGGATGTAATCGCTCACCTGCCAAAGTGGTTCAAAGAAGTATTTGGGGTCACATTCAGTTATACATGGTTCATCAACTCTACAAAGGAATGAAGTCATGAAAGGCAAATTTTATGGAAAAACACTAAGGAATCGATTT